>CM076573.1:929606617-929751465 GCA_034641835.2 Pinus albicaulis
AACATACTATAACAATAAAAAATGAATCGTTATTGTTTTCCAAATTAAACAGAAAAAAGGAAAATTTAAAATATGTATTCAAGCAATAACAAACGAAAACGTATACCAAAAAAATTACCTTAACAAAGGTATGCCAATCATGTGTTTTCACCTCACTAAAGTCACCTTTCTTCGTTAAGATATTATTTATGTTTGAAGCAAAACCTGTTGGAAATTTAATTCTTCTAAAGACCTCTTTTACATCATTGCCTTTTTGTTCTATTAATAACCATGAAATAGTATTATAATTTCAACCTCCATTGTTATTTGATCCGTCGATCACACTTTTCATTGCATGATTTGATTTCTCAATGTCAGCACAAATTTTGTCAATTTTATCTCTACCATGTGCACCATCTATGGTTCGCCATAAAATTTCTGTCACATTCTTCCCGACATGCATTGTTGTTGGGAAAAATACTGAGAGGGGGGGTGAATCAGTATTTACTGCATATTCAAAACTTTTACTTTTTCTTGCTTCTAAAACCCATACGCTACTTTCCTGATACAGACTCGCGTATATACGTGGATACCCTTTATGAAACTCGCGTATACACAGAGATCTAATTATGTCATTAATTCTTCACTTATATCATTCCATCATTCATTCATGAGATGTTTAATAAACAGTAGACATGTGCAGTAAGAACAGAATATACCATCACACAAAGCATCACACATGAACACCAGGATTTTTAGGTGGAAACCCAAGTCGGGAGAAAACCACCGCTGCAGTTGCTCAGCCTTCAATATTTTATTATTGAGAAAACATCTTACAACATATGTGCTGGTGCAGACTCCTACCAGCACGCAGGCACCCACCTGCGCTCGTTTACCAGCCTCTCCTGGAAGGGAGCTCCAACCCCCTGACTCGTTTACCAGCCTCTCCTGGAAGGGAGCTACGACCCCCTGCTCTCGTTTACCAGCCTCACCTGGAAGGGAGCTACGACCCCATGATCTCGTTTACCAGCCTCACCTGGAAGGGAGCTACCACCCCCTGACTGAAGGCTACAACCCTCAGCACCTCTATGGACCACGTTTCATCAATTTTCACACTGGATCCAAAGCTTCCTTTAGGACACCACTTGTAGGCCACATTTCATCATATTTTCAGATTAGACCCTTTCCATACTTTTAAGCACAGTCAACCATGAAATAGATACACATAACTTACTGACAGATATCAGTAAACCAGTAGAACAGATCAGACATTTCTTACCACAAAATTCAGCAAACCCTAGTTTGCATACGCGCTTTCCTTTCTCTGATGTCGCGTATATACACGCTTCCGTCCACACAAACCAGCGTATACTTCAGTAAAAATTACAGAGCTAATTTTATTGCGCATACACGCTTTCTCTTCAGCGAAGCCGCGTATATACGGGCTTCCGCTTCGGCAAACTGGCGTATGGTTCTTCAAACTTAAATGTTATTGCAATTCTTCACAACAGGTACATCACTTCAGATTTTACCCTTTACCTCAAACAGATGTTCACCTAGATGTTCGCCTCATCACAAATCTAATCATTCCATAAATAGATCTAGCAAATACAAGTACAATACAGATCTAGATCCCTTCTTCATCACTCCATCATTGGTGCATCATACTTTCAGATCTTTCATTCAAATGTAACCCTTTCCATTCAGATATACTTCAGAGAGAAGTATTCATTCAAGCTCAGACATCTTGCACCCACGTTCATGATTTGCACAATGAATTTCATCTCTTTATATAGGTTTATCCTTTTTCAATACCATGAGCCAAAACCACATTACTTCCGATGGTATTCCTGGACGGGGTCATTTAGGCGAATCATTACCCAATACAATGGGTCAATACCATGGTGGTTACCCCTGGTTTTTCACTTTTTGAGCACTTTTACCCATACGCGACTTGGCACGTTCTTTTCCGCGTGCATACGCGACTTCCCCTAGACAGATCCGCGTATTCCTTGAAACATACTCTTTTCATCATATGTTTAGCACATGTTGAATTCCTTTCTTCATTGCCTTCTGTACTCACTGTAGATACATCAGTTTTAGTTCATCAAGACATATTCTATCAATCACAACTTCATCCAGTAAGTTGCCATTATCTTCATCAAGAGGGTTTCCTTTCAAGGACAACACTCATCATCATATTGCTAACAAACATCATTTACCAAGTCCATTACGTCAAGAATAGCTTCATCAGGTGGATTGCCATCAAGGAAAACACAAGTCAACAGTCACATGTCTTCATCTTCATTCAGTGGGTTGCCATCAAGGACAACACTCTGCATCATATTGCCAACAATCTCCCCCTTTGGACTTGATGGCAAACCATGATGGTGTTTGGTTACCACAATAGATAGGTGCATTAAGAATACAATGACACCATGTCACTCTCTCCATTTTTGACACCATTCAAACACCATGTCACTCTCCCCCTTTGACATCAAGGGCAAAGGGCGGATCAAAAAGCAACATACTCTCCCCCTTTTTTTTCTCCTCATGTGGAAGAAGCATTCTGCAGATCTGATATATACTGAAGTGACCAAGCTCCCCCTGAGTTCATGTTGAATCTTCAAACATATTTTCCAATGAAGTACATGACTCTATGAATTTCCTATCACCAATGACTCACACTTACATCAAAGATCCATCCAAGTGGATTTACATAAGAGACCCAACTACCCAACCAAGTGGGTTTACAGATTTGACTCAGCTACCCAATCAAGTGGGTTTACAATATTTGACTCAGCTACCCAACCAAGTGGGTTTACAAATTTGACAAGTCCTTACATGACTGAATATTACAATTCCACATCATGGGTCTCAACAAGACCTTTTCATCAAATTACAAATATGACCATTTATGACCAAGACTTCAAGAAAAGGAACATATTTCAGAACCATCATAATGCCAACAATGCATTATACACAGCAAACCTAATGCTCCCCCTAAAACTGTGCATCCGAGCATCCTTTTCATATGACTAAGGCTCCCCCTTAGTTTGTGCATCCTGAACACTTTCACCAACAAATCATCAAGGCATCTTTATCAAAACATTAGAAATAGAATTATGAGAACTGGAACACCACCAGAGATACCAAACAGTATCAGAGATACCAAACAGCACTGCAGCTTTGCTGAAGAGAGCTGACACCAAACAGAAAAATGTCAGCAATCAGACATACGCGGTTTTCTGTGCATGAACTCGCGTATATACGCGACTATGTTTTAGGAAATCCGTGTATCCAATGCCATCTTCAAAATTTATGCAGATTTGTGCTTTTGACTAGTAGAGAACACTCCCAGCTTCTGTCTTAGATACTCGAATGCTTCCCTGGGCAGAGGTTTGGTAAAGATATCAGCAACTTGTTCTTTGGAGGGAACATACTCCAACTTCACCTTTTTCTCAAGCACTTGTTCACGTAAGAAGTGATACTTGATGGGAATGTGCTTGGTCTTCGAATGCATAACAGGATTCTTTGAAATACTGATGGCACTTGTATTGTCACACTTAATGGGGACAGGAGGAGTACATTTGATTTGAAAATCTTGTAAGGTTTACATCATCCAAAGGAGTTGAGTGCAACAAGATGCGGCAGCCACATATTCTGCTTCTGCTGTAGATAAGGCAATAGAATTTTTCTTCTTGCTGAACCAAGATACTAACCGGGGTCCCATATAGAATGCACCACCACTAGTGCTTTTTCGATCATCAACACTTCCAGCCCAATCTGCATCAGTGTAAGCATGAAGAGTAAGATCAACATTCTTTGGATACCATACACCAAAGTCTTGAGTTCCTTGTAGATACTTGAATATTCTTTTAACAGCCTGAAGGTGAGACTCTTTTGGATTAGCTTGGAATCGTCCAACAATCCCAACTGCATGCATAATATCTGGTCTAGTCCCAGTGAGATAAAGTAGACTTCCGATCATTGATCTGTATTCTGGTTGATTCACCGGGGGAAAATCATCATGAGAACTAAGATTACATCCGGTTATCATTGGTGTACTTACAGGTTTGCATTCTTCCATGCCATACTTCTTCAAAATTTTCTTAAGATATTTTGCTTGTGATAGGAATATACCATCTGCATTTTGATGCACTTGTAGGCCAAGAAAGAACATTAGTTCTCCAAGTAAGGACATTTCAAATTCTTGCTGCATGACAGAAGCAAATTTTTGACTCAAAGATTTTTTGTTACTCCCAAAAATTATATCATCAACATATACAATACTTGATCGGAATGTGCTTGGTCTTCGAATGCATAACAGGATTCTTTGAAATACTGATGGCACTTGTATTGTCACACTTAATGGGGACGGGAGGTGTACATTTGATTTGAAAATCTTGTAAGGTTTGCATCATCCAAAGGAGTTGAGTGCAACAAGATGCGGCAGCCACATATTCTGCTTCTGCTGTAGATAAGGCAATAAAATTTTGCTTCTTGCTGAACCAAGATACTAACCGGGGTCCCATATAGAATGCACCACCACTAGTGCTTTTCCGATCATCAACACTTCCAGCCCAATCTGCATCAGTGTAAGCATGAAGAGTAAGATCAGCATTCTTTGGATACCATAGACCAAGGTCTTGAGTTCCTTGAAGATATTTGAAAATTATTTTAATAGCCTGAAGGTGAGACTCTTTTGGATTAGCTTGGAATCGTCCAACAATCCAAACTACATGCATAATGTCTGGTCTAGTCCCGGTGAGATAAAGTAGACTTCCTATCATTGATCTGTATTCTGGTTGATTCACCGTGGGAGAATGCTCCATGGAAACTAGTTACATGGTTATATTGTTGCTTTCTGAGGTTACATTCTTTGCTTCCATCACCCAGCCAAATTTTCTATAAGATATTTTTCTTGCTGAACAAGACTATATACAAGTTTTTGATACTTATAGCTTAAGAAGATATATTAGTTTCTCAAATACGAGACATTTCAGAAATTATTAACACCTTGTGAAATAAATTTTGACTCAAAATTCTTATTTATAAAAATGATATCATCTCTTTCCTATACAACCACGATAAATAGTTTATCATTTTCAACTTTTGTGTATAAGTTGCTATCAGCAGATCCCTTTGAAAATCCTTGTTGATGAAGATATTTGTCAACACGATAATACCATGCCCTTGGAGCTTGTTTGAGACCATATAAAGCCTTTTTAAGTCCTACAAGAAGATTTTGTCATTTTCCCAATGAATCATACATTTATTCTGCCTGTACTTCTTCTTCTAGATCACCATTAAGAAAAGCAGATTTAACATCCATTTGATAAACTTTGATTTGTTGATAACTTGAAAAAGCAAGAAACATTCTTATGGCTTCAAGTCTAGCTACAGGAGAAAAAGTTTCTTTAAAGTCTATACCTTCTTGTTGAGTATACACTTTTCAAACCAATCTAGCTTTGTTTCTTACAACATCCCCATTCTCATTTAACTTGTTCTTGAAAATCCATTTAGTTCCAATGACATTTTTATCATGTGGTCTTGGTACCAATTCCCAAGTATCATTCTTTTCAATTTGATCAAGCTCTTCATTCATGGCTTGCTTCCAACATTCATCTTTGCTAGCTTGATTGACATTGTGTGGTTCAATTGTGGATAGAAGTACCAAATGATTAGAAGATCCCATAAGAGTTCTCCTTGTTCGTACACCTGATTCCTTGTCACCCAAAATTTGAGATTCAGGATGATTCTTTTGAACATATCTGGATGGAGCTTTTTCAGATAGATCATCTTCAGGTTCTTCATTGGATCCACTGTCTATATCATTTCTATTTGATGTAGAAGGACATAGGTCACCATCATCTTCTTTTGTTGTTTTTTTTTCTTCTTTAGGAGCTGCAGGAGACTCATCAATAACAACATCAATACATTCAACAATCTTTCGAAGCCTTTTATTGTAACATTTGTATGCTTTTCTTGAAGATGAGTAACCAAGAAATATCCCTTCATCTGATCTAGGTTCAAACTTTCCAAGCTTTTCATCATTATTTTTGATAAATCATTTACTTCCAAAAACTCTAAAATGCTTCACGGATGGAGAATTACCATACCAGAGTTCATATGGAGTTTTGTCACTATTTACCCGAACATGAGCCTTGTTGAGAATGTTAGCTGCTGTATGTGCTGCTTCTCCCCAGAACATGTCAGGAGTTCCAGAATCATCGAGCATAGCTCTAGCCATTTGTTGAATTGTTCTATTCATTCTTTTTGCTACGCCATTTTGTTGTGGAGTACCTGCTACAGAGAATTGTCTTTTTATGCCATGTTGTTCACAGAATTCAAAGAATTCATTTGATGTATATTCTCCTCCTCGATCAGATCTAAGACACTTGATTTTTAGATCTAATTCATTTTCAACTAATGCTTTGAAGATCTTAAATTTTTCAAATGCTTCATCTTTGTGTTTAATGAGCCCGATCCAACACATTCTAGAGTAATCATCAATAAATAAGATATAGTATTCTTCCCCACGAGGTGAATTTTTCCTCATAGGTCCACATATGTCAGTATGAATGAGTTCAAGAGGCTCACTTGATGATCCTTCTTTGGCATTAAATCATACTCTGGTCTACTTACCGTATTGACAAGATTTTCATATGATACTTTCTGGTAGATTAATATTGGGAAGACCACGAACGGCAGAGTACGCACTTTGTTGATTTGAAAGCTGGATATTTGTGCTCCTATACTAGCAGCAATTTTAGAACTTGCAACAAAATGCAGTTCAGTACAGTTTAATTTCTCCTGAGGTTGCTAGGATTTCTTTTTCCTTTTATATTGATTTTACCTGTATCAAGATCACGAACCACACATTCTTTTGAACTAAAGACCACTTCTGTTCCTTGATCACACATTTGACTTACACTTAACAAGTTATGCCTTAATCCATCCACATACATGACATCATTAGCCTTCACCTTTTCTTTTAGAAATATTGACCCTTTTCCTTTAATTACAGCAGGAGTATCATTTCCAAATGTAACTTTCTTTTCCTTTTCTAGAGAATTATATGTAAGGAGTTTGCTTTTGTCACCTGTCATGTGTCTTGAGCACCCACTATCAATGTACCATTGATTTTCTTCACCTTCTGCAAATAATGCTATCCCACAATTTTCAACCTGTATTTCTTTCTTTTTCCATATTTTAGAGCTTGAAGGAACATGTTCTTTTGGCTGGACCTTGCTCCTGCATTCAGATTCTTCATGACCAAAGTTATTGCAATAAGTACATTCAACTTCATTTTGAAGAGGAGAAAAGTTGTTATAGGTGTTCTTCTTTGGTTCAATATTCATCTTTTTCTTTCTTGCTTCTCTTGTCATGATGGTTTTATATGCAACACATTGAGCAGCTTTATGACCAAAATTGTGACATGAGAAACATTGTCCATTGAAGTAGAAATTTCTGCGATCATGAAATCTTCTATTTGAATTTACCTGTTGGTTGTTTCTTCTTTGAGGGATCTCCCTGTTAGTGGTCCTTGATTTTAGATGATCATGCTTTACCTGTAAAGATCCTTTGTTCCCTTGCTGAGTGGTTGAATGAAGAGAACCAGTTGTGACTGCTTTCAGATAATTTGATGCTGAAGTCTGGGAAGATTCCCCAGTATATCCAAGACCAGTTTTTATAAGAGGAGACCGTTGTGTCTTGATAATCTCATCTAAGGTTTCTGAACCTTTAGCAAATCTAAGATTGAGAGTCTTCACTTTCTCATTATCTTTCCTTAGACTTACTACTTCACACTCCAATTCCTCAATGCATTTTTCCTTGGCTTCAAGCTGATTTTCAAGAGTCTCTATGATTATGTTCTTTTCTTCTAGGCTTACTTTGAGTTGATTGTTTTCTTCAAGAAAATCATTGTCCTCTAGAGCATCCACAAAAGTATTCTTTTCTTCTCTTTGTTCAAAAGCCATGAGAAGTCTAAAGTCTTCTTCACATTCTTCCTCACTATTAGATGATCCATCACTGTCTTCATTAGTATAATAACTTTTCCTTGTGCTAGATCGATTCTTATTCCTTCTTGCTACTTCTTTTCCTTTAGCCGAGGTTTCTTTATAAGGACACTTTGCAACATAATGACCAACTCTTCCACAATTGAAACATTTGAAAGGAAGCTTACCTTTGAACTTTCTGGTACCTAGTTGAAGTCTTCTCACAAAATTTGCTTCTTCTTCTTCTTCAGATATATAGCTGGATTCTTTGACAACTTCCTTTCTTTTCCTTTTGCAGATGCCTTAAAAACAGCTTCTTTGATTTGAGAAGGGCCTCCTTGCCTCATTTCAAAAGCAGTCAGAATACCATGTAATTGAACAATAGTAAGAGTTTGCAGATCTTGCCTTTCTTCAATAGCTGAAACTTTAGAGTCAAATTTTGAAATCAAGGATCTTAAGACCTTTTCCACCAGAGTAGTATCGGTTATGGTTTCACCCAAATTTCTCATCCGATTTACAATATCATCTAGACGAAGAAAGAAACTGGCAACACTTTCATCACTATGCATCTTCAAATTTTCATATTCAATTCTAAGAGTTTGGAGTTTTGCATTTTTTACCTTTGTATCTCTTTCATAGCTCAGAATGATTTTGTCCCATATTTCTTTTGCTGAATGTAGCTGCATCACTTTAGCAAATTCTGATTCAGACATGCTTCCTAACAAGACATTCATTGCTTTGGCATTGATTTCATACTTCTTCCTTTCTGCTGCATCGGTAGGAATACTTGCTGGGTATTGATAACCTTCTTCCACGATTGCCCATACATCTGCACCAAGACTTTGCAGATATGCTTTTGTACGTACCTTCCAGAATATCAGATTGCTTCCATTGAATAGAGGTGGCTTTAGACATAAAACCTTCTGACATTACGATGGATCCTCAGCAGAAACCGTCAAGCACGTAGAAAGGACCTGCTCCGATACTAATTGTTGGGAAAAATACTGAGAGGGGGGTGGTCAGAGTATTTCTTGCATATTAAAAACTTTTACTTTTTCTTGCTTCTAAAGCCTGGCCTACTTTCCTAAAACGGACTTGCGTATATGCGCGGATACCCTTTATGAAACTCGCGTATACACGGATATATAATTATAACATTGGTTAACCCCACACAAAATCCATTCATCATTCATTCACTAGGATGTTTAATAAACGATGGCGTGGTAGACATTAAGAACGAGTAAACCCATCCTAGCCTTAGCACATGAACACCAGCATTTTTAGGTGGAAACCCAAGTCGGGAGAAAACCACCGCTGCAGTTGCTCAACCTTCCGGATATTGATAACCTTCTTCCACGATTGCCCATACATCTGCACCAAGACTTTGCAGATATGCTTTTGTTAAATGCCTTTCGAATGATGGGTGCTTCATGAATAGGGTGGCTTTATAGACATTACTCCTTCTTCGACTTCCATTGCGACGGATCTCCTTTAGCGATCGACACGCGAGAAGGACACCTTTCTGATACCAATTGTTGGGAAAAATGCGAGAGGGGGGGGGTGAATCGATGTTTCTTGCATATTCAAAACTTTTACTTTTTCTTGCTTCTAAAACCCATACGCTACTTTCCTGAACCAGACTCGCGTATATATGCAGATACCCTTTATGAAACTCGCGTATACACAAATATATAATTATGTCATTAGTTCTTCACTTAACTCATTCCATCATTCATTCATTAGATGTTTAATAAACAGTAAACATGAACAGTAAGAACAGAGTAAACCATCACACAAAGCATCTCACATGAACACCAGGATTTTTAGGTGGAAACCCAAGTCGGGAGAAAACCACTGTTGCCGTTGCTCAGCCTTCAATATTTTATTATTGAGAAAACATCTTACCTTGCCCGGGCAGTGAGACTCCTGCCAACACGCGGAGCACCCTGCGCTGGATTTCTAGAGCCTGCGGAAGGAGCTCTGACACACGGCTGTCGTTTTACCGACCTCACGGAAGGAGGCACCACCAACCCACGATCTGGTTTTGCTGACCTCTCACGGAAGGAAAAGCTGCAGAGCCCCAGCCCCGAAGAGCTACCTGCAACCCTCATTTTATCTGGACCACGTTTCATCAATTTTCACACTGGATCCAAAGCTTCCTTTAGTACACCACTTGTAGGCCGCATTTCATCATATTTTCAGATTAGACCCTTTCCATATCTTTAAGCATAGTCAACTATGAAATAGATACACATAACTTACTGACAGATATCAGTAAACCAGCAGATCAGATCAGACATTTCTTACCAAAAACTTTAGCAAACCCTAGTTTGCATAGGCGCTTTCCTTTCTCTGATGTCGCATATATACGCGCTTCCGTCCACACAAACCAGCGTATACTTCAGTACAAATTACAGAGCTAATTTATTGCACATACGCACTTTATCTTCATCGAAGCCGCGTATATACGCGCTTCCGCTTCGGCGAGCTAGCGTATGGTTCTTCAAACTTAAATGTTATTGCAATTCTTCACAACAGGTACATCACTTCAGATTTTGCCCTTTACCTCAGACAAATGTTCGCCTAGATGTTCGCCTCATCACAAATCTAATCATTCCATAAACAGATCTAGCAAATACAAGTACAATACAGATCTAGATCTCCTTCTTTATCACTCCATCATTGGTGCATCATACTTTCAGATCTTTCATTCAACTGTAACCCTTTCCATACAGAGAGATGTATTCATTCAAGCTCAGACATCTTGCACCCACATTCATAATTTGCACAATGAATTTCATCTCTTTATATAGGTTTATCCTTTTTCAATACCATGAGCCAAAACCATATTGCTTCCGATGGTATTCCTAGACGAGGTCATTTAGGTGAATCGTTACCCAATACAATGGGTCAATACCATGGTGGTTACCCCTAGTTTTGCATTTTTTGAGCGCTTTTACACATACGCGACTTGGCACGTTCTTTTCCGCGTGCATATGCGACTTCCCCTAGACAGATCTGCGTATTCCTTGAAACATACTCTTTTCATCATATATTTAGCACATGCTGAATTCCTTTCCTCATTGCCTTCTGTACTCATTGTAGATACATCAGTTTTAGTTCATCAAGACATATTATATCAAGCACAACTTCATCCAGTAAGTTGCCATTATCTTCATCAAGAGGGTTGCTTTTCAAGGACAACACTCATCATCATATTGCCAACAAACATCATTTACCAAGTCCATTACGTCAAGAATAGCTTCATCAGGTGGATTTCCATCAAGGACAACACAAGTCAATAGTCGCATGTCTTCATCTTCATTCAGTGGGTTGCCATCAAGGACAACACTCTGCATCATATTGCCAACATGAAATACTTGTATTATTTTATGTCTAATATCCTCTACTTTTCCAACATATATCCACCTAATTATGTATTTCAAAATGAAAAGTGAAAAAACTTCATAGTTTCTTTTATACGTCATTAATTTTGTCTTTGCCATCTTTCTTAAAAATATAAGAGAGGTGGATTTAGATTAATAGTACCTTAATAAGGTAATTGTCAGTATTTTATTTGTGAAAATGCATGAAACATCAAAACACTGATTGATTGAAACGATAGTGGTATAAGGCTTTATTACAGAATCTATATATGCTCCATGCGGTCTTATTGTATTGAGTTAAACATTGAGTTGAAATTTACTCACAAAATTTCCATAATCTACGCAGTTTTAACGTTAACTAATTAAAGCTTTAACTAAATAATCTACACATTTTTTGAAATATTAAAAATAATTTACAAAGTTGTTGAAATATTAAAAATAATTGTCAAAAACATTAAAAATAATTTATAATTAGTTGAAAATTTTAAAATTTTATAATACAGTTGATAAAATGAAAGTTAGGATTTATAAAATGCTGGTTCATAAAATGCACATTACATTCTTCCTATGAGTTAGAATTGGAAGCCAATATAACCCGCACTCTTAGAGGTCACACTTGCACTCACCTCCATATGGCATGAACACACCGACAAATGTGCGTATGCGTCAAAATCGATTTCTTTCTCTGAATTTACAATTAATATTTTGATCCTGTTGACGGGATTTTGTGTCCGGCCAACAGTAGGGGATCTCCCCGGTAGAAAGTCCCAATTAGACCTTGAACCGTTTGGAGTAGGGATCCCATCCGGGGTGTGGGTCCAGCTACCGCTTAATATGCCTTCCCTTCGGTCTCAAAAGAACCTGATTGGACCAGTGGACACACACTTATTCACATGATACAAAATACATGATTGATGCATTAGACACGAATCAAACACTATGCATAGCAGGATTATAAATAAAGCATGCACACCTCAGGAGATGTCATTAGCAACACATCTTTGGGGATACTGCTTGTAAGGTAATCTGACCACGAAAGAAATAGTTCTTTATGGCGAGATGTCCCTTTATTTTCTAAAAGATAAAACGAAATGCTAACAAAATAGTTCATTAACATTCATTAATAGAATAGATGATAAATTGAACATCATTGATACAACACAGGTAGCCATGATGCATAAATCATGACATAAAGAGTGCAGCTTCATTAATCATAGGATGTTCTGAAACTGTACAAGGAATACACACAATGTTCACGCGGCAAAACACATCATAACCATAGGGTGTTTTAGCAAGTATCTGTATTCATATGCACAAGAGTATAATCTTTCAATACAATTCCCTGTATCTCTTGAGTTTCCAAAAGTTAAAAAGCCCCTTGAAAAGCTCTCGAAGGAGTATTTATAGCATGAAACATGCCCTTTGGGCTTCCTTGACTTTTCGTCTTCTTGACCGTTGGGCTGCCTTGCGACCGAATCTTTTCTGCGACCTGCGACCTGAGCTATTGATGTGACCTGTGACCTGAGCTGTTGTTGCGACCTGCGACCTGACTGGGTTGTTGCGACCTACGACCTGACTGGGTCGTGGGGTCGCAAGATGTAAGAAAATGTTCAAAGTGTGACCTTGCGACCTTGCGACTAGGTCGTTGGGTCGTTGGGTCGCGAATCGTGAAAATGGATACACATGTGACCTTGCGACCTTGCGACTAGGTCGCGGGGTCGCAAAAGGAGAAAAACCAAAGATATGCCACCTTGCGACTAGGTCGCTGGGTCACAGGGTCGCAAAAGGCGGAAAAATCAAAGACATGCGACCTGTGACCTCACCAGATCTGCGAGTTCTTTGAGGTTTTACCAGCATCTACTTGTTCTGAAAATGTCCCCTTGTTTGCTGGGGAAAACCTTGGCTCTTATGTGCAAAGAGAGTGGTTCTTCCTGTAATAAAATAACGTAGGTCACATCTCTCCATGATTGAAACAATAATAGTGCTAAAGGCATTTTAATTAATTTTCAAAAGCGAAGAACAATAAATTAAGACCCCTGTGTGGTCAAGACTTTGTCATCAGAGCCGTAAGTGGAGGTTGAGTCGCATTCTCTGAGTCTGCAAAGAGTTGTGACTATTCGACCTAAGACATTTGACATGGTGACAATTGCTCTGTTCTCATCCCCTTCTAAACACCAAACAACAACATGGTCCAAGTGCCCAACAAGATGCGTGCAAGTCCCGTGGTAGTGACACCGGATAACAAAGGATTATATCGCATGCTACAATTGCTAGGGAGTATTCCCTGGGCAATCTATGTGATTCACATTGCTGCTATCGATCTTGGCAATTGAACCATATGCTTTCGCTGACAGGAAAATAATCACTTATGGTATGCCAATTTTTAGTGCCTTTGGACAGAGAAAAACGCTTCGGAGATTAAAACGACCATATGTTCATTTTGCTGATATCCGTTCACAGCTTTACGACATAACGTGTTGACCCTATCGCATTTTAATATCACTATTCATCATAGACAGATCCTCAACACGATTTGTGAGATGATGAATATGCCTGAATTTCAGACTTTTATGAACGACCCTGTTCTGATGCGAAGCTTGATTATGAGTAATCTGCAGATGTGGGAAATTATTGACAGGCACCCAGACTTTGTACACATACTCAATGACCTCGGAACTCTGAGGCAGCCTTTGGATGTAGCAAGGAGTCCTGAACTCCATGCGAGAGATGATGGGAAATATGACAGGACCATGCGTAACATTGAATCATCTCCGGAAGGCTTTAGCCTGCTCAGTCGTATATATGAAATAGTTCGAGAGACGTTTCTCAATGCAACAACAATAGGAGGTGACAGTGGGAACTGACTCGGGCTCTAATTCTTTTGCTGCACTGTTTGAACAAGGGCCAGACCAAGCTAGAGCTCAGAACACAAATCCTTCAGCCACTGCGTCTGATGCAACTGGCTCGCCTGCTCCAAATTCAGATCTCCTTCCTAATTCATTTTATGTGCATGGAAGCATGCATTGGGCGGACAACGTCGCATGTGATGCGGCATGGAGAGCAGGAATTTACTTTATCCAGCTCATCATGAACAAATATTAGAGCTTTGGCAGAGAATGAGACACATGGGAGGTGAATTTGATTTTCCCGATGGGGTCGCATGGTCGGAAATATCTTTGGGTCGCATTTCTCTGTGGGCATATCACTCTGCGACCTCGCGACCTCGGAGGGGTCGCATAGTCGCGGGGTCTCGATTCTTTCCCATCAGCCTGCATCGCGACTCAGCGACCTGAAGGGGTTGCGTGACTACTTTTACAGATGTCGCAGGGTCGCAGATCACAAATTCATTTGCTCTACTAATCATGTGACTCAGCGACTGTTCCTCCTTCGTTTGCGTGTGAAAGTTTTACTCTCTCATCGAAAAATCGCCCAAGAATCAAGCGGAATGATGTCATGCATTAGACAGGCTTGCATGCATTGCAACCCGATGCTGCGAGTTCTCCACGCATAAGGCGGCTGACACATTCCTTCTACCAGATCAGAAACAAATATATGTTTCCTCCGAAAACAATGCTAATTCGATGGAGCGTTTTGCTTTGGGCATGAGAGGTGAGTTGGACCTGCTCTGTCACCCATTGTACATTTAACAGTCTGCTCACAACTACATCCATGTCGTCATGGTTTTATTATAACCTCTGGCTTGCATTTTAACGTACCTTCTAGAGACTAGACTTTGGCTGAAAGCGCTTGCACCCATATGAAATTTCCCTCCATTGAACGTGTGCCAATATATAATGTTTACACATAGTTCTGCATAGCTGTTCGAATGATTGTTGTATCACGCTATCATATGTCTATTGTAGGGTTTCGTTTCACGTTCAAGTATCAATTTTCCAATATATATATATGCTCCACGTTGAAACATAACGTTTGACCACTTATACATATGCTGCTAATGTTTATTACGGATGGAAACCTCAGTAATGAAAACCTTTGAGCCAATCGAAATATTGCGTCCCATGCAAAATGGATTTTTGCGCCATGTTTCCACGTCCTGTAAATTGCTTCACACATTTACCGAGTTTGAAAGACCTGCCATCAACGTGTGGCTCCATCCAATGTGTTTTATATAGTTATGATCCGCCAAGTAATCGTGAAGTTGACTACCATATGTATATATGCCTCAAATGTTTTAACACAGGCTTAAAACCTCGACATTTATGGCTCTTTGACTATGCTCAAACACAACTGCTGCGTACACACGTCTATTCAATCCGTGCATTATTTGCACCATGTTTCCACGTAACTTTGACAACTGCATTTGTATATGGCTCCAAACATCCATTATCGACCTTTGCGTGCGCTCCATGTTTTAACAATAACCTTTAACCATTATATATGCTCAGTACATTTTAACGTAAGTCAAAATTGCACCACAGAAATGTTTGAGCTCTGTTGTCATGTGTTTCACATGGTTCTGATCCTTTGCGCATATATTTGCTCTCAAATCATTAACCACGATTTGAAAAACTGCCAACGAGCCTTTGACTCTGTGCCACGTGCGCATGTATTTTGTTGCACCATCTTACGTGGTGCTACACCTTTAAAAAATGACTGTAGATTGTCATACATGCGCCATAATAATATCCGCTACATGTTTGAAACATAATTTTCGACCATATTTTATCTGCTCCACGTCGTTTTACCATCAATCCAAACTCCACCAAAGAAATATTTTAGCTCGATTAATGCATTTGATAGAGTTCTTATCCGCGCTCTTATATGGATGTGCCCCCACTTATAAAGTCTTCACATAGTGCTACCATATGAGTTGATTAATATATCCGTTCACAAGATTTTAAACCTATTGGAAATGTATCTTTATATGATTCATGATCCGTGCATTTCATATAATATTAAAACCATATGCTTCTATCCTTTTCTGCCTTAGTTTTAATATACAATATGACATTTTCTTTTCTTCCAATTTCTAGCGCAACTAGATAACAATATTTTATGCCACAGCCACCACCTCATAACATGAATGCTTTTGTTTTGAAAGGTCGAGAGTTGAAATCTGCTGCTCATACTGCATGATGGATGCTTTTAATGTTGACCCTTTTCTACTTTGTGGTTCTAGAGACTCTCTGTGCAGATACATCCATGGGCCTAGCTACCAAAAGGCGTATGCATTCAAAATGACCTTTTGGGTTCAATTTGAGGTTCCTCATCTCTTGTGGTCCCGCATAGACAAACTTTATGGATATGAAAGAGCAAGGAGACTAGGGTTTTAATGCCATTTCCTTGCTCCACGTTGTACTCCTTGCAGCATAAATAATTTCACACCATGTAGCTTAGGATTCATAAATGTTGTTTCTCAAAGATGCGCCCACATATTTGAAGACTCTGCCTTTGGCTTGCCAAATCAACATGTGCGCTTTCGCACTGCTACCTGGCACAGGAATACCTCGAATGAGATGGTCATTGTCTAGAGAAAACTTCTGAGTCCGCTTTGTTCACTGGGCTATACTAGACTCATCGAAGTGGCGAACTATGTTTCTTTGCATGCGCCCATCGACATTGAGATGGTATGATGCAGGATCTGGACATTTCCAATGGAGCGTTTTTTAAACATCTGGTGCGCACTAGTGAAGAAAGCTCTTGCATTAGTGACATAGAAGGTTCTCTTTGATCAACATGTATCGCACTATCCTCCCTTTAACAGTATTGATTACTTGCTCCTGATCCTCCCCTATTCTACAACTTTTGCCTCATCGTTGAGCCCAATTTTATTACCCTTGATGTCGTGATACGATTGAGGGGTTTGTCACCCATGGGGTCGACCTGTGTGGAACATTACGACATCATAATTATTTTTTGATAATGGTGACCACAGATAAAACATATGAGACTAGAAAATGTAACAGAGGTATTCAAACCACATGCTTAATGACCTACGGCGACAGGGCCTTTAATTGTTAAATATACAAAATTTTCCCATTTAAAAGTATGCATGGAAATCTCATTACACATGACGCGACTGCAATAAGAGTGTTCGATTTTATGCCAGATGATCGCTCCCACATATGGCATGATTGCAGCAACAACATCAAGTCATGGTGATGAGACAACTCGTGAGAGGTTGGGGATAGGTCGGCGGGATGTTGTTGACTACCGGTCAGGTGAAAGACTTTAATGCCTAGGCGAGCAGAGGGGGAACCCAAAATTTTGGGTGGTGTTGTAGCGGCTACAACAAATGGCGAACCACTGGTAGAATCCAGCATCTCTGTCAGTATCACAACAAAAGTCTGAATCCGGATAGTAATGCAAGGGAATATTGAACAAGTTGCATGGGTACCCTTTGTAGTACTTTGGCCCTTTACGAGTATGCCTAATCCTTGTGCCTCACTAAGTCCCGCTAATCAGAAACACATCAAAGAGAGAGCTCACAGACGCCGGTAGCTTGTTGATGATGTGACGAGCAAGGCAGTGGGCTTATTATTTTCAGTATTTTTAAAGTAATTTTCTGGTGTTGCTCCGCTACTAGCAGGCCTAGACAGTACCCCGGCGGAGTCACTTCAAGAAATCACAAACGTTGCTCTGCTGCCAGCGGGCTTCGTCAGTACCCCGGCGGAGTCATTGCATTGCCTCTCTGTGCAGGAAGCCTTTCTCGATCCTTTACCCCTATTTGTTTCATGTGCTTGTAGAACTTATTTTCATGTGCTCGTGGCACTTAATTTTCATGGGCGGATGAGGGATCCCGACTTATTTTACGAGCATGAGAGGTTGTTTCTTGTCTTATAGAACTGAAAGATATCCTGATTTAGGTTTTCCCTCATGCCAAAACTTCACATCCCATTCACCACAATAGGCACAACACGCAGAACAACATATAAAAATGTCCAAGACTATGCTGGGCACAAGGCTTAGGCTTACGGGTATGGGCCATTTCAACTCATTAGGTCTCCCACAGACAACCAGCTCGTATCTCCCCAGATAATAAGTTTAGACTCATATGCATCTTGTTGATAATGCGACTTCGATGACTTGTCCTAAGAGAAAGCTGCCTCTTGAGATAGCCACCGCAACCTCACACAAAACAATGGGGTTACTGTTTCAGCAATCAGGGCAAAACAAGACTACAAGGTGATAGGGTTGCAATGAGGGCTCATAAAGTGGTAGGCGATATGACAAAAATGATGTGAGGGAGAGAGAGTACGATGCCATGTAATAAGCGAGGCTCAAGGTGCAATGCAACGCCATGTGCGAGAACGATAAACTAGTTGTAGGTGGAAAAGAGGCGCACTACAAGCAATGATTATTTATGCAACAACAAGCAACTGAAAAGGGAATGAAAGAAAATAATTGTAACATGATGTTGCCTAAGATATTAATCGTAAACAAAAAACAACAAACACACTTTTAAACTATGAAGTAAAATTTGGTAAGTAAACCTAATTAACTTTGAACCAAAATTTTTATTGCAGGTCCTAGCTAGCCTACACCTAAACCCTAGTTTAACCAATGATGCGGTTGGGTTATGTAAAATCAGCTTTCCAGTGCAGCCACCACATTAGTTACTGATTTGCAAGAACAACAACGATCAGGATCAGAGCTAATATCCAAAAAAGTGCAGCAGCAGCAAAACTTACCTGAGGAGCAGGTGCAACGGCAAAAGGATCATAGATGCTTATAAAAGAACATGCCAGAACAGATTGTGTAAGCTGAATCCCACTCTCATCTTGATACACAGCAATCTATTCTTGAAACTCAACATTATTGATAAATGACACAAAATCATTCATGCACGATTCTGGATCTGAGGGGTGATGGGTAAGCCAATTCCTATTTGCAAGCACATTCACTGGATGGGGTTGGTCGAACGAACTAGCATGCTCATTTTGGTAGTGAGGATCATCAGTTTTATGGAAAGGAAACAATAAGCAAGTGCCAGGCGAATTATAGATGCATGTGCATCCAAGCGTAGAAACCCTAGTTCCGAAAACCCTAGTCCGGGGTTGCTCCTGGTTTTGGTCAAGGGTATGGGGATCTAAATCCACATTTAGTGGAGCCTGAAATCCCTCACTGCCTTGAACAAACTCTGGACCTTCGAGCGGAGCGCTTCCCAACTTTGATGGTTGAGCGAGATCAACAGGCGAATGGATGTGATCATGCATTATGGTGAGTTGCAAAATGTCAGTGGGATTTGTATCAATTTGGTCAAATGTTTACGTGCTGACTGATTGATAGATCGATATATCAGATTCTTTAGATTCGCCAAGGTGGGGTGGATTCGATGCGGTTATGCTGGGAGGAGCATGGTATGTGGGGATCGTCGTTTGAGAAACGATCGGCAAAAGCTGAGGCACCTCGATTTTCTGATGGGTACTCAAATCCTCCCAAAGTGGATCATTGAATTGTGGTGTCTTCATATGGTCAGCCAAGCGATCCGAATGACAGTCCTCGGTGGTATGATTGAATATATTTTCAGATAAGGAGTGATCACTACAACCATCGATGTGGTCGAGTTGGGTACCTGGCATGTCCGGCTCCCCGAGAGTTACCGACTGGGATGGATCAATAAAGAAGACATCTCGAGGTTTCCCAGACAGATAATCACTCCTATGGCTATCTAAAGATTCTGAGTGAGAAAGATTAGATCCAAGAGATTCATCGATTTTGAACTGTGATTGTGAAACACCATCTGCGTGCTTACGATTGTCGCCAATACCAGTATAAGGAAATTTTGAATGTCTTGGAGAAATTACTGGTGTGGCGGGAACGGGAAACCAACCGGGGAATAATGAACGAACAGATTGAGTCGCAGGGGTGTTAACCCTACAAGGCTTTTCAACAAGTGCATTCAAAGGACACAAAGATCTGGCAGACCTTGTAAGGGAATCAACTTTATGCGGGGTAGGAGTCGATTCATAGTCCGTATGTGAACTAGATTCATCATCCAAATCTGAACCAGATTCATAATCCAAATATGAACCAGATTCATAATCTGAATGTGAACCAGATTCATCATCCGAATGTGAACCAGATTCATCATCCGAATCTGAACCAGATTCATAATCCAAATATGAACCAGATGCATAATCCGAATGTGAACCAGATTCATCATCCGAATGTGAATCTGATTCATAATCCAAATATGAACCAGATCCATAATCCGAATGTGAACCAGATTCATCATCCGAATGTGAATCTGATTCATAATTCGAATGTGAACCAGATTTAGGACTAAGTCTAGGGAGGGATCGAGTGGGCTCGGGGGTAGGTTTCATGAGCCAAAAGAGATAATGAGCCACTGGGGTGTTCAGATTCGACATGGTACGTGAAAGACTCAAGGTCAGAACAGTCATTGACTTGCGGGTTGTGATAGGGCAGACTAGGCTCAGGTCGGGTTGCTAACTGAAATGGTTCAAGGGAAACGAGAACCGCATACGCGAATTGTTCTCTTAACAACCTCCAATCGACATCCTTTTCAGGGAAATCAAACCAATAATGAACGAATCTGATAGAGAACTCACCTAAAGATTCCTGAGTTTCCATTCTGATGTCATTTATCTTTAGTAAAACGTTATGAAAATCATACCTATGAAAAGCTTGTTGTAATTCACTGGCAAGTTGTTCAAATGAATGGATGGAAGCTTCCGGCAAAGTGCAGCACCATTGCTTAGCGCGACCTTCGAGAGTGAGGAAGAAAAGAAAACAAATGAAACCTTCGTTTTCAATTTTGTAGCACTCACTAAATTCATAGAAATCTAAAAGGTGCTGGGTTATAGGTACCCCATTTTCACCATCAAATTTTAACTGGGACAAGTGATACATAAGTTTATCGGGGATGAAGTATCCAGGTTCATAAAACTCCGACAGACATCTTGGGAGAATGATTTGGGAACGAGCCATTACAGATATGAGATTGACTACACGCTCTAAGGGCTCAGCTTGTCATCTGGCCCCCCCTCTCGTTAACCATATGGTCGAAGGTTCAGGCCCTCCTTCTAGCACCAATTCTGTTGACGGGATTTTGTGTCCGGCCAACAGTAGGGGATCTCCCCGGTAGAAAGTCCCAATTATACCTTGAACCATTTGGAGTAGGGATCCCGTCCGGGGTGTGGGTCCGGCTACCGATTAAGAGGCCTTCCCTTCGGTCTCAAAAGAACCTGATTGGACCAGTGGACACACACTTATTCACATGATACAGAATACATGATTGATGCATTACACACAAATCAAACACTATGCGTAGCAGGATTATAAATAAATCATGTACACCTTAGGAGATGTCATTAGCAACACATCTTTGGGGGTACTGCTTCTAAGGTAATATTACCACGAAAGAAATAGTTCTTTATGGCGAGATGTCCCTTTATTTTCTGAAAGATAAAACGAAATGCTAACAAAATAGTTCATTAACATTCATTAATAGAACAGATGATAAATTGAACATCATTGATACAACACAAGTAGCCATGACCCATAAATGATGACATAAAGAGTGCAGCTTCATTAATCATAGGATGTTCTGAAACTATACTAGGAATACACACAGTGTTCACGCGGTAAAACACATCATAACCATAGGGTGTTTTAGCAAGTATCTGTATTCATATGCACAAGAGTATAATCTTTCAATACAATGCCCTGTATCTCTTGAGTTTCCAAAAGTTAAAAAGCCCCTTGACAAGCTCCCGAAGGAGTATTTATAGTATGAAACATGCCCTTTGGGCTTCCTTGACTTTTTTTCTTCTTGACCGTTGGGCTGCCTTGCGACCCAGTCTTTTCTGCGACCTGCGACCTGAGCTGTTGATGCAACCTGCGACCTGAGCTGTTGTTGCGACCTGCGACCTGACTGGGTTGTTGCGACCTGCGACCTGACTAGGTCGTGGGGTCGCAAGTTGTAAGAAAATTTCTAAAGTGCGACCTTGCGACCTTGCGACTAGGTCGCTGGGTCTCTGGGTCGCAAATCGTGAAAACAGATACACATGCGACCTTGCGACCTTGCGACTAGGTCGCTAGGTCGCGGGCTCGCAAAAGGAGAAAAACCGAAGACATGCGACCTGTGACCTCGCCAGAGATGCGAGTTCTTTGGGGTTTTACCAGCATCTACTTGTTCTGAAAATGAACCCTTGTTTGCTGGGGAAAACCTTGGCTCTTATGTGCAAACAGAGTGGTTCTTCCTGCAATAAAATAACGTAGGTCACATATCTCCATGATTGAAACAATAATAGTGCTAAAGGAATTTTAATTAATTTTCAAAAGTGAAGAACAATAAATTAAGACCCCTGTGTGGTCAAGACTTTGTCATCAGAGCCGCAAGTGGAGGCTGAGTCGCATTCTCTGATTCTGCAAAGAGTTGTGACTATGCAACCCAAGACATTTGACATGGTGACAATTGCTCTGTTCTCATCCCCTTCTAAACACCAAACAACAACGTGGTCCAAGTGCCCAACAAGACGCGCGCAAGTCCCGTGGTAGTGACATCGGATAACAAAGGATTATATCGCATGATGCAATTGCTAGGGAGTATTCCCTGGGCAATATATGTGATTCACATTCCTGCTATCGATCTTGGCAATCGAACCATATTCTTTCGCTGACAGGAAAATAATCACTTATGGTATGCTAGTTTTTAGTGCCTTTGGACAGAGAAAAACGCTTCGGAGATTAAAACAACCATATGTTCATTTTTCTGATATCCGTTCACAGCTTTACGACATAACGTGTTGACCCTATCGCATTTTAATATCACTATTCATCATAGACAGATCCTCAACACGATTTGTGAGATGATGAATATGCCTGAATTTCAGACTTTTATGAACGACCCTGTTCTGATGCGAAGCTTGATTATGATTAATCTGCAGATGTGGGAAATTATTGACAGGCACCCAGACTTTGTACACATACTCAATGACCTTGGAACTCTGAGGTAGCCTTTGGATGTAGCAAGGAGTCCTGAAATCCATGCGAGAGATGATGGGAAATATGACAGGACCATGCGTAACATTGAATCATCTCCGGAAGGCTTTAACCTGCTCAGTCGTATATATGAAATAGTTCGAGAGCCGTTTCTCAATGCAACAACAATAGGAGGTGACAGTGGGAACTGACTCGGGCTCTAATTCTTTTGCTGCACTGTTTGAACAAGGGCTAGACCAAGCTAGAGCTCAAAACACAAATCCTTCAGCCACTGCGTCTGATGCAACTAGCTGGCCTGTTCCAAATTCAGATCTCCTTCCTAATTCGTTTTATGTGCATGGCAGCATGCATTGGGCGGACAGTGTCGCATGTGATGCGGCATGGAGAGCAGGAATTTACTATATCCAGCTCATCATGAAGAAATATTATAGCTTTGGCGGAGAATGAGACACGGGGGAGGTGAATTTGAGTTTCCCGATGGGGCCGCATGGTCGGAAATATCTTTGGGTCACAGTTCTCTGTGGTCATATCACTCTGCGACCTTGCGACCTCAGAGGGGTTGCACAGTTGCAGGGTCGCGATTCTTGCCCATCAGCCTGCATCGCAACTCAGCGACCTGAAGGGGTCGCGCGACTGCTTTTACAGAGGTCGCAGGGTCGCAGATCACAAATTCATTTGCTCTACTAATCATGCGACTCAGCGACTGTTCCTCCTGCGTTTGCGTGTGAATGTTTTACTCTCTCCATCGAAAAATCGCCCAAGAATCAAGCGGAATGATGCCATGCATTGGACAGGCTTGCATGCATTGCAACCCGGTGCTGCGATTTCTCCACGCATAAGGCGGCTGACACCTTCCTTCTGCCAGATAAGAAACAAATATATGTTTCCTCCGAAAACAATGCTGATTCGATGGAGCGTTTTGCTTTGGGCATGAGAGATGAGTTGGACCTGCTCTGTCACCCATTGTACATTTAACAGTCTGCTCACAGCTACATCCATGCCGTCGTGGTTTAATTATAACCTCTGGCTTGTATTTTAACGTACGTTCTAGAGACTAGACTGTGGCTGAAAGCACTTGCGCCCATATGAAATTTCCCTCCATTGAACGCGCGCCAATATATAATGTTTACACATAGTTCTGCATAACCGTTCGAATGATTGTTGTATGACACTGTCATATGTCCGTTGTAGGGTTCCGTTTCACGTTCAAGTATCAATTTTCCAATATATATATATGCATCACGTTGAAACATAGCGTTTGACCACTTATACATATGTTGCCAATGTTTATTACGGATGTAAACCTCAGTAATGAAAACCTTTGAGCCAATCGAAATATTAATTCCCATGCAAAATGGATTTCTGCGCCACGTTTCCACGTCCTGTAAATTACTTCACACATTTACCGAGTTTGAAAGACCTACCATCGACGTGTGGCTCCATCCAATGTGTTTTATATAGTTATGATCCGCCACGTAATCGTGAAGTTGACTACCATATGTATATATGCCTCAAATGTTTTAACACAGGCTTAAAACCTTGACATATATGGCTCTTTGACTGTGCTCGAACACAACTGCTGCGTACACACGTCTATTCAATCTGTGCATTATTTGTGCCATGTTTCCACGTAACTTTGATAGCTGCATTTGTATATGGCTCCAAACATCCACTATCGACCTTTGCGTCCGCTCCATGTTTTAACAATAAACTTTGACCATTATATATGCTCAATACATTTAACGTAAGTCAAAACTGCACCACAGAAATGTTTGAGCTCTGTTGTCATGAGTTTCACATGGTTCTGATCCTTTGCGCGTATATTTGCTCTCAAATCATTAACCACGATTTGAAAAATTGCCAACGAGCCTTTGACTCTGTGCCACGTGCGCATGTATTTTGTTGCACCATCTTACGTGGCGCTACACCTCTAAAAAATGACTGTAGATTGTCATACATGCGCCATAATAATATCCGCTGCCATGTTTGAAACATAAGTTTCGAGCATAGTTTATCTGCTCCACGTCGTTTTACCATCAATCCAAACTCCACCAAAGAAATATTTTAGCTCGATTAATGCATTTGATAGAGTTCTTATCCGCGCTCTTATATGGATGTGCCCCCACTTATAAAGTCTTCACATAGCGCTACCATATGATTTGATTAATATATCCGTTCACAAGATTTTAAACCTATTGGAGATGTACCTTTATATGATCCATGATCCGTGCATTTCATATAATATTAAAACCATATGTTTCTATCCTTTTGTGCCTTAGTTTTAATATACAATATGACATTTTCTTTTCTTCCTATTTCTAGCGCAACTAGATAACAATATTTTATGCCACAGCTACCACCTCATAACATGAATGCTTTTGTTTTGAAAGGTCGAGAGTTGAAATATGCTGCTCAAACCGCATGATGGCTGCTTTTAATGTTGACCCTTTTCTACTTTGTGGTTCTAGAGACTCTCTATGCAGATACATCCATGGGCCTGGCTACCAAAAGGCGTATGCATTCAAAATGGCCTTTTGGGTTCAATTTGAGGTTCCTCATCTCTTGTGGTCCCGCATAGACAAACTTTATGGATATGAAAGAGAAAGGAGACTAGGGTTTTAATTCCATTTCCTTGCTCCACGTTGTACTCCTTGCAGCATAAATAATTTCACACCATGTACCTTAAGATTCATAAATGTTGTTTCTCAAAGATGCGCCCACATATTTGAAGACTCTGCCTTTGGCTTGCCAAACCAACATGTGCGCTTTCGCACTGCTACCTGGCACAGGAACGCCTCGAATGAGATGGTCATTGTCTAGAGAAAACTTCTAAGTTCGCTTTGTTCACCGGGCTATACTAGACTCATCGAAGTGGCGAACTATGTTTCTTTGCGTGCGCCCATCGACATTGAGATGGTATGATGCAGGATCTGGACATTTCCAATGGAGCGTTTTTTAAACATCTGGTGCGCACTAGTGAAGAAAGCTCTTGCATTCAGCGACATAGTCTCTTTGATCAACATGTATCGCACCATGCTCCCTTTAACAGTACTGATTACTTGCTCCTGATCCTCCCCTGTTCTGCAACTTTTGCCTCATCGTTGAGCCCAATTTTATTACCCTTGATGTCGTGATACGACTGAGGGGTTTGTCACCCGTGGGGTCGACCTGTGTGGAACATTACGACATCATAATTATTTTTTGATAGTGGTGACCACAGATAAAACATATGAGACTAGCAAGTGTAACAGAGGTATTCAAACCACATGCTTAATGACCTACGGCGACAGGGCCTTTAATTGTTAAATATACAAAATTTTCCCATTTTAAAGTATGCATGGAAATCTCATTACACATGACGCGACTGTGATAAGAGTGTTCGATTGTATGCCAGATGATCCCTCCCACATATGGCATGATTGCAGCGACAACATCAAGTCATGGTGATGAGACAACTCGTGAGAGGTTGGGGATAGGTCGGTGGGATGTTGTTGACTACCGGTCAGGTGAAAGACTTTAACGCCTAGGCGAGTAGAGGGGGAACCCGAAATTTTAAATATACCCAAAATTTTGGGTGGTGTTGTAGCGGCTACAACAGATCCGCATAGAAATGCATGCCCCTTACTTTTCCCTGTCCTCAGCAGGCAGCAGTTGTGTCGGGGCTCCACCATCTTCATTTATATCAATAAATAAATATACTAGGGCAGATACATAAAGTAAATGGTAAGCAAATGTTAATTTCCAATAATTTATAATCGACATTAGTGACCATTATTTAATATATATATGATTTTATTTAAAATAATAATTTTTTTATTATTATTAATGAAAAAAATCAATATATAATTTAAACATACAAATATATTTAAAAATTATATTAAAATTTTTTAATTATAAAGATTCGCTTTAATAAAATTATTATTAATATTTTAAATATCTAAATAATCTTTATTACAATATTATGAGTTAATATAATTGTTCACAAATAAAATATACTTGAAAAACAAAAAATTATTCGACAGTTTTTAATTATAAATTTAATTAAAAATTCAATAATAATATATTATTTTTTTGCAAATATATCTTAATTTTTTATTTGTATATATTACTAAGAATATTCAATAATATATCGATAATTAAATTAAAATTCTAAAATTTTCCAAAAATAAAAGTATTTTCAAATATATAAAAATATATTTATAAAAAAAATTCTACAGCTTTTAAAATTTAAAATAGATCTTTATCGATATAGATATAAAATTTCATACTGGGTAGATGAAATTTTCATACTAATTTTTTATATAAAAAATGTTTGTAATTTTTAATGGAATTATAAATAATATTTAGTTATTATTTTATTCTAATATTTGTGTAATATTGTAAAGATAAAATAATAATATTTAGATAAATCCTAAAATAGTGATATAAAAGAAATACATCCTAAACTCTCAGTATATAAGAAACAACTATAAAAATATAAAAAAATTTGGGTAAAATGATAGTATGTAAGAAACAACTATAAAAATATTAAAGTTTTGAGTAAAATGATACTATGCAGGTAAATTCTAAAATCTTTAATATATGAGAAAAACTATATTGTTCAATAAAATTCAATTTATCTCTATCTCCAAAGTTACATTCAATTCAAGGCATTTTCTTTATCATTAGCATTATCTTTCGATGTATAGAATTTTGGAAAAGATTAAATATGTTAATAATTTTATATTTTATTTGAAATTGTTGTAAATCTTTTAAATCTCAAAAATTTAAATATATTTATAATGTATTAATTTTATAAATAAAATAGTAACAAAATGATTTTAAAAACTTAACAAAATAATAAGAAAAATGATTGAAATCTACAAAGTCAAATATATAATTATGTATATCCTAACTATAATAAATAATACTAGTAGCATTTAGACTATGATTCCAAAACAAAAAGAAACCAATTAATTTTTATAAATAAGGATTACAACCCTAAGCTCCAAAGAAAAATGTTTTAACTAATAAATACAATATAATAGAGTAAGATCTAGTAAAAAAAATTGTTAAATATCATTTAATAAATTTATTCATTTGATCCATTATAGTTTCATCTATTATGTGATATTTGATATTCATGTTTAAATAGTGGATTTTTCCATTTAAATGACCATGAACATGACTTTTATCATATACCTATAACACCAATGTAACTTTTTCATCGACAAAACCTTTATGAAAGAAAGCTTCAATAACGAAAGATAACAATAATCTATCATTTAAGAAATTAAAGAGGGATTTAAAGAAAAATTTAAACATCCTAATTTATATGGAAAACATGAAACACACTTATAATATTTTTTATTGAAACTCTCAGTACTTTCATTGTGAAGTTATCTATTGAGTTATCATGCAAAAATAAAAAACTTAAGGAAAACTAGCCATTGGTATGATAATGAATAAAAAAAAATGCTAGAATTCCATTAGAATGCTTCTAATGAATCTTTATAAATTGATAAGGCACATATATACGAAACCCTCTTTAAAATGAGTTAAAGATACCAAACAAGTAGAATAATTAGTTGGTATTACACCTATTTAGGTCGGATCATAGGTTTTAGAGTAAACTTAACTAAGTGAAAGGATAAAAGTTGTTAGGTCCATAGTGATGGTTTCGGGAACATAGTTTTTGTGGCCTCTTGTATTAAATCCCACATATTAAATGTAGTGAAATCTTTAAAATGATTGAGGATTATCCATTATAATTTCTTTAGGTTTACACTAGAGGGCTCACTTTGTTCACTTTGTTAGGCTGGGATATTGATTGGCTTTGAAACTTTTAGGTTAGGAATGACCACATTTTCCCTACGATAATAATAGATTTATTGTGAGCTATTTTTTTCTAACTAGATTTTCCTAAGGAAAATCATAGTGTGCATGGTTTATGTGTATTATTTCTATGAATGTTATTGATATGATCATTTCTCTCGTATTTTTTTTATATATAACAATAGTGTTAGAGCTAAGGTATCGTGGCTTATTGGAAGATGTGATGGCTGCATACACTAATATTTCCTAAAAATAAATGAAGGTCCAGTAGCATGAGAAGTAGGCAAAAAATCAAGATATGATGAGAAGGAAATCTAGCATGAGAAATTTTGCAAAACTGAGAGAATTATGGCATAAGTACTAGGACAACGATAACCAAAAAAATTAAAATTACTTTGGAGATGAAAATTTTAATTTAAATGTATATGGGTATATACGTGTAAGACCTTAGTAATCATGCATAGCTCTACTAATGAATTCTTTGAATATATATAGGTGATAGGGTAGAAGACCCTACAGACTCCCAAGTCAAGTTTAAAGGGTTAAATGTTAAGGTAAAATTGACATAGTGAAAGAGTAGAATTTGTTATGACTATATTTGTAGCTTGAGACACATGTTTTGGTGACTTCTGGTATTAGCACCCATGGATTACGTGCAATGAAATATTTATAATGCTTGTGGATTCTCCATTTTAATGAGCCTGAGTTGAGTTAATGGATCACTTGTTTGTCTAGGATGTTGGTTGGCTTGGATGTATTTAAGCTGTATGATAAAAATAAAATTACTAGAAAGTATTTCTATTTGGGTCTCAGGGATAAAATTTGTGTATTCTATATATTGCTGTTTCTATAATTATTTTCTCTATAATCGTATTTATTTTCTACCACTATGAAGTTTTGGAAGAAAATTGTAGTTCATTAAATAATGAAGATTAATATGATTCCCTTGAATAACTGTAATTCCTACAAAATTCTTGGAAGAAAAAAATAAATTTCTACATCATAAACCTACATGAATCCTCTAATTACATGGTCATTATTTTGAATGTTCCTATAGAGAATTAAACCATTTCTTTGGAAGACATTGATTTTGTGGTTAATTTCCTTGCAACTAGGAATTATAATGACATTATAGGTTTCCAAGTTGAAATTTTTTAAATTAGAGGGTTTATCCACATCCCTAATGCAAATAATCTCTTTAATTTGGTAGTGAAGGAAGGTTTCCCTAAAATATAGAGATAAATCCTCATTATACCTATTTTCCAAAGGCTTAATTCTACCTATTTTTTAAAGTGGAGACAAAATAATTCCCTCTAATTATGAGATATATGATTAGTTCCATTTTAGTCAAATTATATAGAAGTATTCGGGAAAATAATATTACCCTAGGGTTATAAAGCCAAGAAAAAATATTTAAAAGCTAAGTTAAGTCTAGCAAACATCATTTCTTTATTTCACTATTGTCCTGCCTTGTGACTCTTGGAATCAATTTGGAAGAGTCTCAAAATAATAAAAGTAATATCTTGTGTTATTTAATTGACTTTAGAAAGACATTTAACACAATTTCTATGGAAAAACTTTCAAGTAAGTTCGATAGATAAATATTCCTTTTGAGTTGAGTTCCATGATGACAAGGTTATACGAGAGAATTATTTCCATATGTAGGACCATTGAAGGCTAGTTATAAGAAATTAATGACAATTTTAGAATCAAGAATGCCCCTAATCCCCTACTACTTTTTTGCATATATATTGACAAGATATAAGAGTGTTTGTAAGAATTTGTGTTTCCCATGGTCTTTTTAATATAATAATAACTCTTCTCCCTTATTCTAATTATGTTGACATTAAGATGTTATGATATTGGTAAGTAAATAACAATTTTCAAGATAGTAACAAGTAAAAACCATGATAACTAAATACAAAAGTACCACATGTGATACTTGTGCATATATGAAAATAACATGTTGGAGGAAGTTCCTTCTTACAAATATCTTGTAATTCACATCCATTACAAGATTGATATGAACTATATTACTGAAAGAAACTTAAATGGAGGGTGCAAGTCTTACTATTATCCACAAATTACTAGAATTGGAAATAAAATAAATGAGTAAATAACGAGAGACATTGTATCACACAACTTAGGATCTATTTTTTTTACATCATATCCCCAATAGAGATGTCATTTTGTTGGTTTCTTTCTATAGTAATTTAGTTAGAAAAAGTATCTAAGACTATGGGTTGTAAATAGGCCAATGAACAATTTTGAGAATTTATTGGTTAAATGCTATAGTTTTGTCAATTGTTCATTAAGATGTGTATATTACAAGAGTGGGATTAAAAACACTTTTGAAAGAGATAAAAACTAGAATACATAAGAATAAATAAATATATTCCAAGATTCCAAAACATGGATGATATTTCTTAAGAGATATATCACCAATGAGATTATCTTGTTAGATGATAGTGTGGGAGACGTCCTCCTTGGGAGGGTTTGTTAGAAATCCTATCTGCAACAATTGTATCACCCTCTCCAATATTTGTAAATGAGACAAAGAAGAAAAAATTAAAAAAGTTTGAGCTCTTTAATGAAGAGAACTCAAATGTATCAAGATCATTATCACGATGATGAAAATAACTCAAATGTATCAAGATCATGATCACGACAATGAAAATAGTTCATGATGAAATGAGGAAAGAAACCTCTCTTATTTATACTTAATTGAAATTTATATTTGATAATCGCTGATATTGAAATATTTGATCGACAAAATAAAGATTCAAGTACTTTTGTAATTTGTTATTCTTGTGAGATAAAGATGATAACAAATACTAGTTAATAACTTTTATTTAGATAAATAATTAAATAGTAATTAATTTTTTTAATTAAATTATTAAAAAATATCTATAAATAAATGATTTATTATATTATCTGCATTTTTCTAAATAATTTTACAACTTAGACAATCCATTAATTTCAATTTAATGAGAGTAATTCTTTGTGATGTAATTAGATTAGGCTCTCTCACAATAAACATACTAACTTGACAATTTGATGTGTTTTATATCTTTTTATATATTATTTAAATTAATTTTACTTAAATTATTTATTATTTATTTTAATTTTGTTTTTTTTTAATATCTTATTAATTTTATAAAATTTATAAAATATTAAATAAATTATATAATAATCTTAATATTTTATAATATAAATTTGATTTCATCTTTAATAAAATTATTATTTAAAAAACATTATGAAAATCACCCATGGCCAACCATGGTTATAGTTGGTCCAGTGTCGCATTGTGACAACAATTGTCTCCATGTTTAAATCAATTCCCTTGGGTTCACCAATTCCTTTGGTTTATAATATTAAACTCTTGGGTATATTAGTTCTTTTGGTTTATAATACGAATAATAGTTCAATGCCATCCATGATCAAATGTCACATTCTGATAAATATTTTCTCAATATGAAAATCACCCATGGCCAACCATGGTCATAGTTGGTCCAACGTTGCATTGTGACAACAATTGTCTCAATGTTTAAATCAATTCCCTTGGGTTCACCAATTCCTTTGGTTTATAATTTGTTGGGTAATGGTTTTCCCTTGGGTTCACCTATTCCTTCGGTTTATAATAATAAACCCTTGGGTTTTATTAATCTCTATTGTTTTTAATATTGCCCTTAGCCTTAATGATCCCTTAGGTTTTTAAAATTTATCCCTTGGGTTCACTGATTCCTTTGGTTTATAATATTAAACCCCTAGGTTTATTAGTTCTTTTGGTTTATAATATCAGTAATCGATCAATGTCATCCATGATCATATGTCACATTCTGACAAATATTGTCTCAATATGAAAATCACCCATGGCCAACCATGGTCATAGTTGGTCCAACGTCGCATTGTGAGAAAACTTGTCTCGATGTTTAAATCAATTCCCTTGGGTTCACCAATTCCTTTAATTTATAATTAGTTGGGTAATGGTTTTCCCTTGGGTTCACAAATTCCTTTGGTTTATAATATTAAACCCTTGGGTTTATTAGTTATTTTGGTTTATAATATGAATAATTGATCAACATCATCCATGATCATATGTCACATTCTGACAAATATTGTCTCAATATGAAAATCACCCATGGACAACCATGGTCGTAGCTGGTCCAACGTCGCATTGTGACAAAAGTTGTCTCAATGTTTAAATCAATTCCCTTGGGTTCACGAATTCCTTTGGTTTATAATATGAATAATCGATCAATGTCATCCATGATCAAATGTCACATTCTCACAAATATTGTCTCAATATGAAAATCACCCATGGCCAACCATGGTTATAGTTGGTCCAACGTCGCATTGTGACAACAATTGTCTCCATGTTTAAATCAATTCCCTTGGGTTCACCAATTCCTTTGGTTTATAATATTAAACCCTTAGGTTTATTAGTTCTTTTGGTTTATAATATGAATAATTGATCAATGTCATCCATGATCAAATGTTACATTCTGACAAATATTGTCTCAATATGAAAATCACCCATCGCCAACCATGGTCATAGTTGGTTCAACGTCGCATTGTGACAACAATTTTCTCCATGTTTAAATCAATTCGCTTGGGTTCAGCAATTCCTTTGGTTTATAATATTAAACCCTTGGTTTTTTTAGTTCTTTTGGTTTATAATATGAATAATTGATCAATGTCATCCATGATCAAATGTCACATTCTGACAAATATTGTCTCAATATGAAAATCACCCATGGCCAACCGTGGTCATAGTTGGTCCAACGTGGCATTGTGACAAAAATTGTCTCAATGTTTAAATCAATTCCCTTGGGTTCACCAATTCCTTTGGTTTATAATATTAAACCCTCGGGTTTTATTAATCTCTATTGTTTTTAATATTTCCCTTAGCCTTATTGATCCCTTAGGTTTTTAATATTTATCCCTTGGGTTGACCGATTCCTTTGGTTTATAATATTAAACCCTTGGGTTTATTAGTTATTTTGGTTTATAATGTTAATCACACATTTGGTTTATTATTCTCTTCAGTTTAAAATATTAATTCTTCGACTTTATTAATTTCTTAGATTTTTCAATTTAAAATATTAATTCTTAGGGTTTATTAATCTCTATTGTTTTTAATATTCATCCGTTAGGTTTATAATATTTATCCCTTGGGACTATTAGTTATTTTGGTTTATAATGTGAATAATCACGTTGGTTTATTAATATATTATGTTTAAAATACAGATTCTTATGGTTTATTAATTTATTAGGTTTTTTAGTTTAAAATATCAATTCTTAGGGTCTATTAATCTCTTGTGTTTTTAATATTGATCCCTTATGTTTATAATATTTATCCCTTGGGTTAACTAATTCCTTTGGTTTATAATATTTAAACCTTTGGTTTATGATGACATTGAGTTTGTATTATTAATTATCCTTTGGGTGTATTAATATCTTCAATTTAAAATATTAATTGTTAAGGTTTATTAATCTCTTAGGTTTTTTGTTTTTAAATATTGTTTCATATGCCTTATTAATCTCTTCAGTTTACTATATTAATTCTTACAGTTTATTACTTTTTAATGTTTTTGAGTTTAATATTATTAATATATTAATAAATATTATTAATAAATGTTATAATATTATTAATATATCAATAAATATTAATATTATTAATAATATATATTATTAATATAATAAATAATAATATATATTATTAATAAATATTATAATATTATTAATATATCAATAAATATTATTAATATATATAAAATATTTTGGTGATTTTAATCATAAATATTATAATATTATTAATATATTAATAAATATTATTAATATATATAAAATATTTTGGTGATTTTAATCATAAATATATAATATTTATTGATATATAAATTAATGTGCTGTGTAGTGGATATAGCCCTATTGGCCTATATCAACCACATTGTATTTTATATACGTCTATCCGTATATATCAACCACATTAGTAAATATAATGTGGTTGTGCTCGTTTTAAACATTAAAAAAATTATATAATTTTAAGTATTCAAAAGCATAAAAGTAAAAAATTATATCCTAAACATAAATATTTTTAAAAACCTTTAATATAATGAACAAATTTGAAAACAACATTTATAACACATTCATCTTAGATTCGATATGTAGCATGCAATCAATGTCTGAAATATTTGCACCAAAGCATCGTTGCATCTCAGGGCATGATATATGGCTGTTTAAACTAGCTAAAATTATGCTTGGTATGATATGATGAACGTTTTCTCATCTATGTTAATATTTTTATATCTTTAACTGAATATATTATTAAAAAACACTTTTAACACATCCATTCTAGATTCGATGTGTAAGATAGAAACATTGTCTAAAATATTTGCACGAAAGCATTGTTGGACCTCGTAGCATAATATATGCTGGTATAAACACTGTAAATTAAGCTTTTTACGACTAAGGATAGGAACTTAGTTGAAAGTATCCTAAATGTAAAATTAAGTTTTGTATCATATGTTAAACAATGTTGAACAAAATTATGTTGTGCTTATTGTTGAGCAATAGTTTATCGCTTATACTGATTTTTTTTTGAAACGTGATCGTTGAAGTATCAATAAACAAGCGTGCTTGAAGTGCGATTCCTACAGCATCAATCGAGAAGCATTTGTTTACTGTCGAAAGGAATGGTACGGATGCGCATAATCTATTTACTTTGAACAATTTTTCATATGTTGTGGGAGATTGTCTGTTAGAGAGTACACTAACTCTATTGCTTTTTAAATACATGTCAATAGTGTGAAGAAACATTAGAATTTCAGGAATTGTATACATGAAAAGAAGGCAGAAGCCATGTTATTTTATGAAAGTGAATTGAATATATATGCGTGGTATAATCAACCCCTATATTTATTTGGAAAATATGAAAAAATCAACATTAAATACTACACTGTTGGGAAGAAAAAGGACTTTTGGGGGATCTATTTTGTATAAATTGGTTCTCGAATTGGCTAAATTTTCCAATAAGACTTTGGGCAAAGAAAGCAATGGAAAACTATTTACATTTATGATAAATCATTCCATGATAAGGACTCAATTACGATAAGAACTCACGGGACATTTCAAACCACTCACGTGTAAAAAAAAATCTTGAACTTATAATAAATATAAAAACATAGAAACAAACATAACATGGATGGCTGTAGATAGGAAAAAAAATGGACATACAAATGTTTAAGATATTTTTTGGGTTCATAAGTATTTATGGCGGAAGCTACTTCAAACAAATATGCCAATTGATGAAAAATGATTATGATATTCCGTGTTTACGACGCATAATTGCACATAATTTTTGCAATGCAATGTTTCATAATGATTCTTTTTTGTTAAACTATATAGAAAAATCCATGAACAAATACGCAATTAAGAAATTTCCTAGAATAATACATTGGAAAGTATGCATTATATAGCTAGAAATGCCATATTAAAAAGGCAAGATAAATGATGAATTTTTTGTTTATGCTTGGATACGGTACATCTTGAACATAAATACATCTGTATGGTCTGTTGACACTTTGGTTGTCGTGTCTGAATTTCAAAGATTCTGAAAGATATAATGATATTCCAAATTATGAAATTTGTTATCAGTGTAGGTCACTTGCATCATGAACCCCTCAAAGAGATATATAAAAAAAAAAACATATCGTATTGAAGCAATTCACTAAGACAAATGTATAAAAGAATCCGATAAAAAACATAGTTGTATTAATATGTGGGACTTCAAAAACATGAACGTGAATGAAAATGACATAGACATTAAAACTCTAAAAACTATGCAAGCCATTAACTTATAGCTCTAAGAACATGGAAATTAATGAAGATACTATGGAACTTAACACAAAGTTTGTGAAGGTAAGAAAAATACCACGTTCTTCATTGAATAGGCTTGAAAAATACATAAGAAACAAAAACGTTATCGAAACAAGTCAGATTACAAGAGGATGGAAACGGTGAAAGTCAATGTAGGATGGATTATTTGCTAATGAAAATAGAGAATCGTTACAAATTTTTTATTGTGCATTTGAAAAGGTGGTTGAACGAAAATATTTTAAGAAAATAAAAGATGTTTTGGTTTATGACCGTGCAATTTGCAACAAAAATTGGTTTAAAAATATATCATATAAAAAAATTTAATAGTGTATACAAAATTATGTGTTTATGGAACAAATGTAGAAAGGAACTATAGAATGAGAAATTTATCCAATTTGTAGTTCCAAAAAAAATAGTTATAATATAAAAAACTCCATAGTAAAATAACTTTAACTTCATGAATTGGAGGAATGATTGATATCATTACAATCATAATGTTTGCAAACACTTGAACCTGGAAAACGTTTTAGAAAACCATAATTGGCATTGACTAGTGCACTAATCAAAGTACTTGCTCACATATATCAAATTAAAATTGTTATTCCTCGTGACATAAATGAATGTAGTACTGTGGTCGTGACAATTAAAAGACGTTTTGTTCTTCAAATCATATTTGTTGTTGGGAAAATACGGATTCATAAAGTCATGAGGGCGTTGAGATGATTTTTAAAAATCCACTATATAGAATAGAGAATATCAGAATAAACAAAAAAATAAAAAACTGCAGATACAAAAAGCATTGATGATAATTGTTAATGTGATCAAGAGCTTGTAACAAAAACACTATTACATGAATATATCAACTTGTATTCTATTTATGATCTCCAAATAATTAAACAAGCATAGCTTCGAGTGAAGATTTTAGGTCTTTCATCATATTCAGAAGTAATTACTCGTAAGAGATCATTTTTCAAAATGATTAGACATAGTTATGATAAACCTTACATATCATGATATTAGTACATGTGAAGTTTTGCATCAATATCATGATTTTGCGTATCTTTTAACAAGTGTGTTTTCAAAAATAGTGCGAATTATCCTCAATCAAATATTCAGTAAGTAATTACTCGTAAGAGATCATTTTTCCCACATTTTTTTGGGAAAAATGATTAGACATAGTTATGATAAACCTTACATATCATGATATTAGTACATGGGAAGTTTTGCATCAATATCATGATTTTGTGTATCTTTTCAAAAATAATGCGAATTATCCTCAATCAAATATTCAGTTGTATTTGGATTTGTATAAGAAAATGGAAGTTAAAAAGAGAAAAAATAATAGTGAAAGACGTTAAAAAAATGACATATTTGAAACACATTTTTGCATCAAAAAATTCCTATACGGATCTTAGACAAATATGGACATCCCCAAACCATTTTTCAAATTTTCATAAGGACTTATATGCAATGATCTAATACTTGGGTCCACCCACTTTCTCTGTTTTTTTTAGCAGTGCTAAACATATCTGGAAATCTTTATTAAATGATGTGAAACAAACACATTGAGAAAAAAAACCCTTTACTAAAAATGAAGTAGATGAAGATGATATTGAAATCTTGATAAGAAATGACACCATTACTTGTGTACGATATTACTAACGAAAAATGAAGGTTGTACATTGGTTAATTTCACATGAATCTAGGTAATTTGGAAATGTCATTGAATGTTTCTTTGTAACAAAACTCCAAAATCAAGGAAGCTAACATGAACATGGATCGATAAGGACTAAAAATTCTCCCATCCATGGAACAAGTACAAATATTGAAACTTAAAACTTTGTTGACAAGTACATAATCTTGGGATTAAACTAAACTACATACAAATATGAACATTTTTCAACATCATCTTGAAACAAGAAATTGAAGGAACATAAAACAGATGCATTGTTGATTCAATTTTCCAATACCACTAATGCAAAAAACACAAATACTTGACCCTACAAAATTCAAAATACAAAAAGAAAGATGAACACAACAGAAATATTTGATGCACTATATCATAAGGAACACGATGAGACATATACATTTGATAGTTTTCTATAAAAAAAAATAGGTATAATTGAATATGATTATATTGATGCAATTGAATGTACTCTGAAATGATGAAAAAATTTCTTGAAAAGAGTACTAGAATAGATTTGTAATAATAAATTTGCTCGAAATATTCCGTTCATATGGGGTCCTAATGTTGATGTTCAATTTTTACTGGACTCATATGATGCAACTACTTATTGTTGTTCATATATGAAAAATATATCTAAAACAATGACATTGATGATTAAACATGTGTGAAGTGAGTGCAGAAAAATGGTGTTGATATCATAGAAACAATTGCAAGACTTGGAAAAGATTTACTGAACTTATAGCAAATTTATGCACACCAAGTTGTATATATAGTGCTCTCAATTCCTCTAAATACTACTTCAAGGAAATGTATATTTATTAATATTTCAACAATAGGTGATAAAGAAACCAAACTAACTTAGCACATGGACCAGAAAATTAAAAATACATAGCATGTATACTAATTATCGATCACTATGTGAAAAGACTAAAAACCATCAAACATGTATGTTTAACAGAATTTGCATCATGTTATAAACTACAAGGAAAAAAAAAAGGAAACATAAATTATAATAAACATATTGATGCTAATAACTATTATAGATGACGATTAATGGTCTATTTCCCATATTGTATTGACAAGAATGTATTCAAAGAACAATATTCGAGTTTGGAGAATACATATTTGCTATTTGAGAAAATCCTAAAATGTAATGAGCGAGAATTCACAAAAAACAGTGACAACATGCACTGATATTGATATCATAGTTGTTAAGATTGAAACAAAGGAGAATTATTTGAAAGAAATTTCCTTCCATGTAAAGAAATATAGAATGAAAAATGTTATTAAGTATATGATATCGAATTATATATTCAATATTTGCAAAATGATGGAAATGAAAAATCATTTGCTGAGAGACCTTATCAACTTGTAAAGCAACCACAAGTACTAGAAGGAACAAAACACTAAGATATCAAGAAAATTCTTAATTCATAATAGGAAAAGATAGTGAATGAAATAATGGATGAGAAGAAACACAATCCAAATGACCCATTCTATGTACTCGTAACAGCTGTTGCGGGACCTAGAAAAACATTTACTATTATAGCAATATTCCAATCACTAATTTTATTATACAAAAACATGTTCATATATGACCCATATCAATTAAAAGGAATCATCAAAACATACATAGGGAAGAAAATGTTCAATGCAATTTTTATAACATTCCATTTACCATTTAACAAATTAGAATATATTTAGCTTAATGCTGAAAAATTAGACGCATTGACAAAACAGTGCGAAAAAATACATGTTATGATGATTGATGAGGCATACATGATACGCTCAACATTATTATACCATGCTAAAAAATAATTATGTGAAATTAACCATACTATTTCGGCTTATTTTGGAATTATTGATGTAATATTTTCAAGTGAAATGCTCCATGTTCAATGAATCAAAGATTCATTGATTTTTGAGCAACCAATTTTAGTGGGTGAAAAACTAGAATATGATTTATGGAAATATTTTTTTAAATGCTATGAATTTCATATGAAATTGTGTTTAAAAATATAACATGTTTGTTTTAATCCTTAACGAAATTTGAGTGAATCAACAATTTAGTGAAGACATAAAATATATAAACGATAAGTGTTATTGGCCTACTCCAATGGATCTAGAAGCAGGGATGTACAAAACCTTAGTGAAAAAATGTTGTCAAATGTAAATGTAGAGCTAATATCTCTTGATGCAATTGACGAATTTCATAGTAACGAAGCCAAATTTGTTGCATATGAGAAGACAATGAGATTGCCATCAAGAATCCTTATCAAATGCAATGTTCTTGTTTCTCTATATGCAATGGACTATAATATATAATATGGACTCGTTAATGGAATTTATGCAATATGCAAAAAATATATGAAAATTGGAAATAATGTTGATGTGTTGTGGATATATTTTCTAAATATCGGGAAAACTCAAAAGAAACAAGTATCACGAATTGTATGATAGAAACATTTGATTTGATTGTACTACAATATTTCATGTTTCAAAACCATTTACTTGTAATATTAAGGTATTTACAATTATAACATGCAAAAAAATTCCAATACATATATCTTGTGCTAGAACAATTCACTTATCATAGGGTTTAACGTTGAATGGTATTTCATCTTATCTGATTGGCATATGTGTCACGTCTCCCAGACCCACTTTTTTTTTTTTCCATTTTCCTAACATGTCTAGATACATCACCCCGAATGGGGAAGACAATTGAACCTGTAATGAGTGCTACACATATAACATAACTCAATTATTTTCTGCTTTATGCGACGATAACAATTATAGTTTTTATACTGAATCACTTACAAATTCAGACTGTTATCCGGGGTTTAGATTCTTTTCAGCATTTCTAGACAGCCATGGATTACAAGAATTTCCATGAGAATTTTTGGACTTGACCTCCCCTCTTCTCAGTCCATCTAGTAGACTTATATATCTATATATATAATACTTTGTATTTCTCAGGTTTTAACATTCGCATAGTGTCCCAACTCAGACCAGTGAACGGCTTCTCTCAAACTTCCACATTTCTTGACCTTATAAAATTTCCAACATGGAAATCTAGGCATCGAGATATAGAAGTATGCCTCTATACTTGTACCTCTATCATATCGATTAACCTCCACATGGCTCCACTACTTTCCAGTAGGTTTATGTGGAGAAGTAGCAAATGCTACGATTTCATTGTGTATTCTTGTAATGTGCAATCTTCCCTCACAAAACTCTTTATCACACAATGATTGTGCAAGTAGGATTTCCCTTTTATTTTACTGTTACAACATTCAATTTGGTTGACACTCGAGTGCAGATTCAACGATTCCCTAGGACACAGATCCTCTTTGCTTAAATCAAATAGGGGAGGATACTGAACTGGATAGTTTAGACTCCCTAGTGTTAGAGCCTCTTACTTAGTTAGGCTTCAACTTCTGCTTTCATATGTTTACACTTACAGTTAATAGAATAATTTACATTCTTAGTTTTACAATTCCTTCCATTGCCTCCCAACTGACATCCTGAACCCCATACTACTATCACAGAGTTGTTGTGTCCTATCTTCTATGATTTGTTACATGGAATTCTGTGTCACCAATATTGTTATGATATGTTTAGTTATTTGGTACTTGCTGTTCATGGTTACTGGTTTGTTAGCATTTTCTGTCTATACACACAGTAAGTTAATGTTCCTTGGAAAGGCAGCAAGCTACCCCTGTACATAATCATGGGATCAGCTGTTCAAAGGATCTACCATCTCTAACTCCATTTTACAAGATACTCATCCCTATATTCCAACCATTTGTTTCTGCTATCAATAGCTTTGGTTTACAATTACATGAGTTACTGAACCAATAATCAATCTACAATCTTCATAATGAACCATAACATAATAACTCATAAATTGCATAAGAAACTATAACATCACAATTCATAAATTGCATAAGAAATTATAACAGCACAATTCATAAAGCAGGGATATATTTAATACAGACTTACAACAATCTCCAACAATATGCATGCATACCTCTACCATGACCAGCCCTCCCAACCTTAGAATCCTCTTTATCTCCCAGGATTCACCCCCGAGCAGAGATCCTCCCAGAAGCAGACAACCTCATCCTTCTAAGCATTCTCATTGAGCGTGCTTTCCTGACTTTGTTTCGGATGCAGGTGGAAAATTTCAGGATGCTTTATTCCTGTTTAGACTAGGCTTCCCATTTTGGGACTCTTTAAAGCTGCTTTAAGCTTTTCCTCAGCTTTTCCAGCTTTTTTCTCACCTCTTCCCAACTACTCCTCTTCATTGGGGAAATTTAGATTTTTCCTCTAAATCTAAATTAGAAATAATTTCTTTCAAGGATTTTTGAAAGATTTTGGGGAAAGTCTTTTCCTTTTCCATTACCTCATGGATTAGGCATGTGATCTCACTTTCTCATCTGGTCATAGTGCATGCACAATATTTTATTTATTTTTCATAATTAAGTATTTAACCATATCCACATAACAATTATCCATTGGGGTCCACTACCTTATGGATGTATGTTCAAATGTCAAATTTGAAAAGCATAGAACTTGGGGGTGTTACATATTCCCCCTCTGAAAATAAACACCGTCCTCGGTGTTGACAACTATCGACTTAGTTCATTTTGAACTTAATTATGAATGCTTTTCCATCATCTTAGCTTCTCTGTTCCATGTAGCTTTTCAGCAGTAAAGTGCTCCACTGCACCTTTACTCTAGCTACTGTTCGTTTCCGCAATTCAATTCCTTCTCGCTTTCATCTTTGAGGCGACTCTGGAAGGAAATTCCTCTTCCGGTTCCACCTGGACCACATTTCAAATCAATCATGTGAGAAGCATCATGTAAAAATTATAAATTTTCTTTTCCAACAAGGAGACATGAAATATATCAGGAAATTTAGTAAGCAATGGTAGGGCTAATTTATAAGCCATTAGTTTCCAGCAGAGTACTCTCCTGCCTCCACTCTATTTACTGATGCCTTATGCAGTTGGTTTTCTTCCTACTTCTTTGCAAAAAGTCTGTTTGGAAGATCTTTTATTCTGGTTTCTCTGTCCACAATTCATACCAATATAAGTAATATTAGGTACATATAATTGATAATTCACAACAACATTCTGCTTCAATAACTTAAGAAATTCAGTTATTAATCAACCCGTTCAGGTTCATAATAGTTTAGTGCACTTTTAGTACACTACTTATCCTTTCTTGTTTTTCAGTGAGATTCTTTCCTCACTCAACTTGGTCCAGTTCAGCTTTTTCTGGATTTTCTAGGTGATTTATCTTCACCTTCTTCCTCTTTGTTTCCAGAGTGCTCAATTTCCTGTTACACACTTGGCTAAAAAAATTTTCAACTTTTTCATTAGTACTCATAAATGAGAGAAAACACTTGTATCATATGCATGGTTATGCTTACCCCTTCTCATTTTATAGCTGTACTTCTAGTATCTTTTCATTATTTCTTTTTGTCAATCAATTTAATTAGAAATAACCAGACTAGTCAATAATGTCTATAATTCAATTCTTCAAAACTTACGTGAAGAAATTTGGATCTCATGGGTTCCCCCACACCCAAGTCCAAATACAGTTCACCTTATTTTCTCTCGGTTTGTAGTTGTATGATTTCACACTATTTTCCTGTCTTACATTTTAAGACTCACGAAAATTAACTTTAATAAAATTTACCCAATTAAAATTTTATAGTGTGAATACATGTTTCCTTTTATAGTGATAAATGTAATTTCTATAATTCATCACATTCACAAGTATTAATACTTGATAATGTCAAAAATAAATTTGACACAGTTTCCCCTTTTTCAAAGACTCACCAGAATTTATGCATTTACTTTTAATTGTAGGTTCATGCTTTGCTAATTCCCCTCTTCTATTTCTCTCATAGGCTTATATAATAGAATTAATTAAAATGGAATCATAAAAGTATTCCAATTTTTTTTTTGAATCATAAAATAATTCCTTCTTTTCTAATGCATAAAAGCATTCTATTTTTTTCTAACAAAAGCAACTCATAAATCTCTCATGCTTTTATTTTTAAATCTATATTTGTTTTTTCCTTATGAGAGAAATATCACTTCTCCATATTTTTTTCCAATTCTTTTACTCATTATTTATAAAATATACCAACTGGAAGAATATAAATAAATAATTAAGAAATCATTCTTCCACTATTACAAGAATATTCTTCCTTAAGTAAATCATCAGGAAAATTTTAATATTCCTGCCTAACTCAATGTAATGGTTCCACAATTACTAAATCAACCATTTAATTGAAATTAAACTTGTACTTCAATCTTCTTTTCTTTTATAGCAGTATACATGCCTTATTTATATGATACATCTTCCACTTATTCCTATACTACTTATCTCTCAAGCCTTTGGAAATATACATCTCATGAGCATATATATATATCCACTAGGTTTGTATATATCATATATATTTCCAAACCTTATTGTATAAGTAAACATGATATATATATATATATATATAGCCTTGGCAATATTAATTTGATGAACATATGAATATATATATATATCCCTATATTTATATATTCATATATAAGTTCAAAGCCTTTTTGAAGATGCTACCATATATACATTACACATAATTTAAAATAATCCCTTTTATTTTTTCTTGCTTTGACAAGTATTCATTTTCTACTAGCAACTTTTCCACTTCTAGTTAATTACAAGTTGACCCATATGATAGATTTTCACTCTCAAAATTTCCCTTCATGCACTTTATTGCATTCACTAAAGTGGAATGTAATAGATCAAATTAAAGTACCATTTTACAAATCCTATGCATATATATATATATTTCTATATAGGTATATATATCCAATCTCATACCCATAGAAGTCTAAAATGCCTCTTTCTTAACTCCAACATATATGTCATGGTTTATCTATGCACATATATAATTATACGTATATATGTAGGCCTATACCATTCTACTTCTAAAAATTTTGAAGTGCGCTGTATACCACCTCCACGTATATATCAAGGTGTATATATTTCTATATATACCTGTTCTATATATATATAACACATGGTTTAGATATATATATAAACAATATATATATCCATCTTAAATCTATATATATAACACATCTATATATATATCCTCCGTTCATATATAACGCATTTATACACATTTATATCTTTTCGTTTTCCACACAGGCTAAATTGTATGTCACATATATGACACTCATACCTATCCACTATATATATCTGTCAATTTATAAAGTTCATTTTAAAATTACCTACGGTTCTATATAGTGAAAACCTATATATATAAATACATATGAAACCTCTATGTATTTATTTATGTCCCTTGGTGTAATTATGGAAGGCGCACTCTTTTTCGCACGGTATGGTATATATTTTTATATCCATAGATCGATGCCGCTATACCTCTAGTTCAACATAGTTATAACATACTCATGTATTTTATTATAACATGCACCAAATGTAGTTATAACATAGTTCAAGAAATTTCTATATAGTTATAACATACTCATGTATAAAATCCACATATTTACATCATGAGATAGAGTAATTAAAATTTTCACCCACTTTTAATAACACATATATGTACATAATTACCTTTCCCCCCATGCGCGGCCTATGCATTGATATGCACCACCCATATATATGATTATAGCCTATGCACCCATATGACTATATACTCCACATATATATATATCATGAGCTCGAATACTTTATGTTTCGCATATCTCTTTGGCTTAATATATATAATTGTATTGAATATTTACCGTGGTCAAACTAATTGGACGGCATACGTTAATAAATATACCACTCCTTCCGTCAAATAGTGACCGGTATTATATCGGTATATAACGCCGATGAAATTATATATAATTCTTGTGCAATTACTGTGTATTTTCTCCGCCGATATTGTGACACTGCTTTGTTTATGGATCTAGGTAATTTAATACACAATAACCATTCAATTTAACCCTTTTGACGCTCACATACCATCCGCGTAGTTTGTCACGGTGGCGATGTAGGGTGTTTGAGCTGGTGCTGTAATGCCAGATCAGCTCGTCGTTCAACTTGGTTTTGTTTACTGGTCTAACCCTAATTGTGAACTGTAATGGCGTTATGTACTTACAGATCGTCGACAAATCTGCCACCGCAAGGTTCATATGTACAGGCTGTAATTACAAGGGTTGCGTATTCCACCATAACGCTCAGAACTGAGGTTCGACGTACAGAGATAATATAATAATCGGATTTATTCACCTTACGGCGGTGTATCATGATGGGGTTTCTGAACCAGAGTATGGTTGATGTGATTTAATATGCTGAAAGCTCAACAAGCGTACCATTGCTGGGTTGAAAGGTCAACATCGCACTGCACTTGATTAGATCTGAGCTATCGTGCGAGTTGGGTTGTTACCTGGTTCAATGTTATAGCAGACAAGGACTACGTATCGCCCTGAGCGAGTAGTACCACTGCCAGCGTATATCGTCCTCCCCTGCACATAGTAATACAGCCTGGTACCCTCATAGCGATGTGGCGGTTTCCTGAATCAATTTCGGGATTCTCTGGAGCTCGGAGCAGGAGAGTTTAGGGTTTTGAGGTTTCCTTTTTATTTGAGGCTCTTACGCCGATTCAGTTGTCCGATTCTTCCTATCTAACTCGAGGATGCTTGCTCATAACCTGTTGTTTTGGTTAGAGCAAAGAGGGAAAGCCGTCGACCTGCCATGCTGGTTTCCGAAGAACAGGGAGTTGTCTCGGTTCCTAGCATGTGATGATCCGGCAGCCATCAGGGTTTCGGCCAGCGAGGGTTTCGGTGCGAACAGTAAAATCGTCCCATGCCAAATGTGGGTTTGATTCGTATCGACTTGTTTCAGAACTCTCATGGTCGGTAATCTTACTGTCAATTTTCCCCTTTCTAATCCGAGATTCGGAGTTTAAATCATCGTTCTATTTGGCGTTACGTGGGGTTACTACCCTGGCGTTCTCTCGTTTTTATGTATTACTGTTAGTCAACAATTCAATTAAGAATAAGTTCGAGGCAGATCTGTTTTGTTTTTTTTTTTTTTCTTTCTATAACTCTACCCTATTACTTTATCCGCCGTTTAATGTATACCTACCGGTATTACACTAAAACCAAAACCTGCGGCATTCTTTGCGTAGCACTTCTCTGCAATTAGATTCGATTTGTATGTATATACAAATCATAGGTAGGTTCCGTTATTATATTTTGTCTGTAGGTCATATGTATATTAGATCAGCGCTTATATCATTTGCATATTAGATAAGCTCTTAGATCAGCGCTTATATTAGATTTGCCTAGGTATATATGTATAGTTTGTTGTCGAGGGTATCCAAGCCCAAAGGACATTTTTCTTGATACCTCGGAATATATCTATACTTGTGACTTAATTAAAATCTTTTTGATATACCTATATGTAAATATAGATATACGGTTATGCTATTGTTAATTTATCTCAAGTCTAGTTTATTTCAAAGGTTATAACTAATGTTAATCATCTATTTAACACAGTTGAATGCCTTCCTAACCAGTGCAAATCATCTGGCTGCTTTCCATTTGTAACAGGACCTACCCTTGCCGCGTTGGATTTTTCTGCCGGTTGGCAGATTTGGTTTACTTCGTCACACATAATATCTGTCCATGCATCTACAGAACCCTAGTTGAACGCATTAAAATCTTATTCGTAATGCCCTAATATGGAAAAGCCGTGGTTTGTTTTGTTAAACAGGGTTAAAACTAATTTTTTCTCCATCATAATATTGTTTATTTACCCTTCACTTCTGCCCGTTTTTTTTTTTTCATTACAGGCCACTCAAGGAGCCGTGGCTTATCACGTCTTTATAGTCCGAGGACTTTGTGGATGGCGGCCCGTGGTCATTGGTTCAAGACCTGAACGCCACTCCGGTTTAGTACTCAGCACTCTGGCTTGTTTTTTAACGGGCAGCTTTGTTGGGTGGAGAGTCCGACTCCGCCCCATTATTAACTATTATTCTCCTCACCATTCGTGATGCAGTTTGACTGTTCGGTGATATTATCTTTATTGCGGTCCTATTATCTTTTTTACATAATTGATCCGTATTCATGATGCATTATTTTTCACATGTAGGGTTTATATATTTATGATGTATTACCACCATTTACACTGGCGCCTTTTACACTAATGCCAAAGACTAAATATTAGCATACCAACTATATTTTTATCGGGGTATATGAAAAATTTTAGTCTTTGGTATTGCCATGGAGTTGAAAAAAAATGTATTTACCTTGGCTTATATGTTTTACCTTGTAGTCATGGTAAAATAATTTCGACTTGTACTAACGAGGTACCCTTGGTAATAAATGCGAAATTCTTGTATGATATATGACATATATAGCTATAAGGAGCGAAATTATGGTTTCCCCTTTTGTATATATCTCACCTATAGTCGATTTTACTTGTTAATGTATACATACCTTTTTTATTTAATGCATATACATGTATGCCATAGTTTCTTTGACAATATTCATTAATCATGGCTTCTTTTTTTTTCTATAGCCATACCATATCCTTCAATGGTTAGGAAATAAATTAAAACCCAATATGCTCTACACTTTCTGTGAGTGAAGATTTGCTTGGGAGTTTAACAATAATTTATAACTATATGTTTCAACATGCATACTATTAAATTCCACTTTTCTTTTGCTATGATTCAGGTGGTTCAAGGGTAGAATAGCTCTTGAAGTTCAATCTATACCAGCATAACTGTTATAAAGTCATATAGAATTTCTCTTTTCTAGTAAAATTTTGAGTACCATTACTCTAATATCTTATTGTATTCTTTTATTTGTTTAGCTACCATGCATGCTTCAGTTCTGCTATAATTTTTTTCTAGCCCATATACAGGCATAAAATATCTCGTGTGTTTCTTCAAGCAGTCAAATAAATTTTTTTTTTTCCATCATGGATATATATATAGTACGAGTAAAGAACAATCCTACTCTATTATTTTACATAGTTTTAAACCTATTATAGGTTTAACCATTCTGGTATATGAGCCTCCTCATATTACCCCCATTTCAATGTTTCTACTTCATCACAATCTTTTACATGTATACCTGATAGTATATCCAAGATATTTGTATACTTGGAGTAATATTTTTAATTTTCATAAAATTTATAACAGTTTACTAGTTCTTTGTGAGCACATTTCTTGCCCAATTTTTGAACTTTGCTCCGATACCATTTGTCACATCTCCCAGACCCACTTTTTTTTTTTTCCATTTTCCTAACATGTCTAGATACATCACCCCGAATGGGGAAGACAATTGAACCTGTAATGAGTGCTACACATATAACATAACTCAATTATTTTCTTCTTTATGCGACGATAACAATTATAGTTTTTATACTGAATCACTTACAAATTCAGACTGTGATCCGGGGTTTAGATTCTTTTCAGCATTTCTAGACAGCCATGGATTACAAGAATTTCCATGAGAATTTTTGGACTTCACCTCCCCTCTTCTCAGTCCATCTAGTAGACTTATATATCTATATATATAATACTTTGTATTTCTCAGGTTTTCTGTTCAGAGTTGTGTCCAACTCTAGATGATCACTAGGCCCTTACTCAAACTTCCACATTTGCAGGCCTTATAAAATTTCCAACATTTTAAAGTGCAGCATCGAGATATAGATGTATGCCTCCTCGCATACCTCTATCTAGTTAACCTCCATGGCTCCCACTACTTTCCCAGCAGTTTATATGGGAGGTAACCAGATGCTCTGTTCATTGTATTCTTACATATGCTTACAATCTTCCCTCACACAACTTTTTATCACACAATGATTGTGCAAGTAGGATTTCCCTTTTATTTTACTGTTACAACATTCAATTTGGTTGACACTCGGGTGTAGATTCAACTATTCCCTAGGACACAGATCCTCTTTGCTTAAATCAAATAGGGGAGGATACTGAACTGGATAGTTTAGACTCCCTAGTGTTAGATCCTCTTACTTAGTTAGGCTTCAACTTCTGCTTTCATATGTTTACACTTACAGTTAATAGAATAATTTACATTCTTAGTTTTACAATTCCTTCCATTGCCTCCCAACTGACATCCTGAACCCCATACTACTATCACAGAGTTATTGTGTCCTATCTTCTGTGATTTGTTACAGGGAATTCTGTGTCACCAATATAGTTATGATATGTTTAGTTATTTGGTACTTGCTGTTCATGGTTACTGGTTTGTTAACATTTTCTGTCTATACACACAGTAAGTTAATGTTCCTTGGAAAGGCAGCAAGCTACCCCTGTACATAATCATGGGATCAGCTGTTCAAAGGATCTACCATCTCTAACTCCATTTTACAAGATACTCATCCCTATATTCCAACCATTTGTCTCTGCTATCAATAGCTTTGGTTTACAATTACATGAGTTACTGAACCAATAATCAATCTACAATCTTCACAATGAACCATAACATAATAACTCATAAATTGCATCAGAAACTATAACATCACAATTCATAAATTGCATAAGAAATTATAACATTTCCATTCATAAAGCAGGGATATATTTAAGACAGACTTACATCAATCTCCAACAATAGGCATGCATACCTCTACCATGACCAGTCCTCCCAACCTTAGAATCCTCTTTATCTCCCAGGATTCACCCCCGAGCAGAGATCCTCCAAGAACAGACTAACTTCAATCTGTTTTGGAGCAGCTTATTTAAGCTGTGCTTTCCCCAAAGCCTGTTTCCAATTCTGCGTCCAGAATTTCAGGATGCTTTATTCCTGTTTAGCCTAGGCTTCCCATTTTGGGACTCTTTAAAGTTTCTTTAAGCTTTTCCTCAGCTTTTCCAGCTTTTTCTCACCTCTTCCCAACTACTCCTCTTCATTGGGGAAATTTAGATTTTTCCTCAAAAATCTAAATTAGAAATAATTTCTTTCAAGGATTTTTGAAAGATTTGGGGAAAGTCTTTTCCTTTTCCATTACCTCATGGATTAGGCATGTGATCTCACTTTCTCATCTGGTCATAGTGCATGCACAATATTTTATTTATTTTTCATAATTAAGTATTTAACCATATCCACATAACAATTATCCATTGGGGTCCACTCCCGTATGGATGTATGTTCAAATGTCTAATTTGAAAAGCATAGAACTTGGGGGTGTTACAATATGATACATGAACTAGTTTACACACCATTGTCACGTGTTAGAATGATGTAATCATTGTATCTTCTTCAAAGACTAAAAAAAAGGAAATTTAGCATAAATAATAAAGTACTAGAAGAAATGAAATGCGTAAGAACTAAAGCATCATGAAAATTAGTGTACATAGAGAAGTCGATAGCAAGTGAAAATACTTTAAATATTCAAGGTTTGAATATCTAAATTCTACATGCACATTAGAATGAAATTTTGTGTGATGAATATTTAAAATATGATATTCAATTCTTTTTCCCTAGGAAACACATTTAAAATTTGCACCGTCCAATACCAGATTTCGTAAATTGAATTTCAACATATCAAATTTTCTTCATGGAGTACTTATTTGCATACAAGAAAACATAGAAACTGTATCAATGAAAATAAATTGGAATAATAGAATTAAACTTGTTTGATCCAAAGAATATTTCCAATGTCATATATTCACAATAAATGTATATGTTGTGCCACTCGCATATATTTCCTCAATCATTGAAAAATTAGTGATAGAAAGGACATAATTCATACTTGGTGATTATATTTTTATACTTACTCGAGAATATATGTAGTGCAAGAAGTTACAAGAAATAACGAGGAATTCTATTTCTAGGAATAAGATAATTATTAATCACATTTGGAAAAATTTCACTTTTAAGCAATCTCATGTTCATATTTCACATTTGTACGGGAGTGAACATGATGTAGTTCATGCTTCATTATACTTTTAGTGATTGTAATTCTACAAAATCTATACGTATTTTCTTTTTAAGCTACAAATTTCATAGGAAATTACAAAAGAAATAAAACACACTATTGTAAATTTTAGTTAGTTTTTCTATAAGTTGTAAAGATATATTTGTTTATTCGTTGTCAAGCAGAGTCCAAAATGAATATGCAATTAATTTAATTGTTGCAAGGAAATAAAAATTTCATATTTTGTCATTGTATTATTATAACTAAAGCTAGACACTAATAACACAATAAAAAAATATGGGGAAAATGCACAAACGTTGTGTGTAAATTTCGAATGTGTGAAAGTGTTATTGTCATTTTTGTTATACATACTCACTACTTTGCATACTTTGTCTGCATATTCCCATTTTGTGAGAAAAGTTTTCCATATGTTCATGAAATTTTTAGAAAATGCCATTAATTTTTTAAATAGCCTTTATTTGGGTTAGTAGCTAAGAGAGCGAAGAAATTTGCAATGATTGGTCACATTGCATGTGTATTTCATGTTTTTCAAATATGTGTATCAATCTATTCATAATTCAAAGATGATAATGAGTACGTAATGAACACTAGCCTTATGGATTTGTAGTTTCCTAATAGGCATAAATTGGCACACTTTTTTTGTAACAAGAATTTTTATCAATAGTATCTGAACTAGATTCCATTATTGTGAAAATTTTATAGTAACAGTAAAGTGAGATGCATAATAAATGGATGAGATGGTTTTGTAGATTCAAGCTATATTTTCCTGGTTTTGGTAAGTGTTAGCTTTGGTATCTTCAATTGTTGTCTATTAAAAAATGTTTTGTCTAACAAATTTCACACCTATAATAGTGAGAGGCAATTTTTTGTTCAAAAAATTAAGACCTAGTGAGTATATATAGAATCAATTTTTTTTTTGCAGATTAGCAGCATTAAGAACGATTTAGAAATTGTTTTCAGCTATGAAATGAACATGGTTAATAGACAAAGAAATAAATATATTGGCACTGATACCATTAGTTTGTTGTGTAACCAGCTCCAAAAATAGAAGAAAAGAGATATCAACGCCTTAGAAATAAGCCACTTCGAGGGGGCAACCTCCAATACATTAAATAAAGGAACAATTATTGGATGATCCCATTTACAAAACCTCCTTTCTATATATAGGAGTCCATGGGGCCATAATGTAATCCTAGTGGGCCACAATGTAATCCTAGTCAACCTAACATTAATAATTTAAGGGCACAATAATAATAAAATGGGGGTTACAAGGGTACAATAATAACAGTAACGGGGTTACACTAATAACAATAAGGGACTATACTAGTAATATAGGGACCTAACATGCCCCTCTCCTTCAAAAAAGTGTTGTCCTCAACACCTGACTAGCTATGGGTGCTTCTGTATAAAATTCTCATCCTCCCATGTAGAATCTTCAATGGGTAAGTTCTTCCACTTGATGAGATACTCTGAAATTGATCGATTCTGTAGTTGCCGAGTTCTTGTTTCCGTGACCGCTTCAGGTTCCAATATGATTTTCCTTCCTCATCAAGTTTTGGTAATATTGTTTGTACTGGAAGATTTTCATCGATAACCTTCTTTAAGCATGAAACATGGAAAATTGGATGTACTCGCGAAGAATCAGGAAGCTCCAATTTGTATGCCATAGTACCAATATTTTGCAACACCTTGTAAGGACCATAGTACTTTGGCGATAATTTATTATCCTTCTTTGCTTTCTTGAGGGACATTTTTTTGTATGGTTGTAGCCGTAAAAATACCCAATCTCCTACATCAAAACTTCTCTTGCTGCGATGTTGATCTGCCTGTTGTTTCATTCGATTTTGTGCCAAATTTAGGTTATCCTTTAAGAGTTGGAGAACTTCTTGCTGATGCTCGATGTGATCTTACACTGCTTGAACCTTCGAATTTTCCCTTAAATATGATGTGATGGATGGTGGATGATATCCATAAAGTGCCATAAATGGGACCATTTTTGCAGCAGTATGGAAGGAAGTGTTATACCACCATTCAGCAAGAGGTAACCACTCAACCCATTGTGTTTGTTTATCAAATACAAAACAATGAATATATCCTTCCAAACATTTATTTACTATCTCAGTTTTACCATCAGATTGAGGATGATAAGATGAGCTATGAACTAATTGAGTAACCAAACAAGAAAATAACTCCGTCCAAAAATTTCCAATAAAAATGGGATCTCTGTCACTCACAATAACCCTTGGGCTTCCATGTAGCTTTTGAATTCTGTCCATAAATGTAGTAGCAACTGTACTTGCTTTAAATGGATGAGATAATGCACAAAAGTGTGCATACTTTGTAAGTCTATCAACTACCACCATGATGACACTCTTTCCTTCGGACTTAGGTAAACCTGTGATAAAATCCATTTAAATCTCCTCCCAACATTGACTTGGAATGGATAAAGGTTGTATAAGTCTCGGGGTCTTAATTGTTTCCACTTTATTCTGCTGGAAAACCAAACATTCCGCCACAAAACTTTGAATATCAGATTTAAGGCCATCCCAACAAAATTCTTTCTTCACCCTGTGGTAAGTTTTTAAAAATCCTAAGTGTCCTCCTAAAGGAGAAGTGTACAATTCCACAAGAATATTTTGTTTTAGTTGGGAATTCTTACAAAGATATAAGCGATCTTTGTACCATAAGGAATCATTTTTCCAACTAAATGTATGAGATGTACTAGGATCTTGCTACAACTTTTGAATGAGTGTCCATACATCTTTGTCCTTATTCCATTCATCTCTTGCTTCGGTTATCTAATCTGGTTGGATAATAGAAATGGCACAAAGCAATGCTTCCACCTCTTCATTCTTTCTTGAGAGTGCATCTGCAACACCATTAAGCTTTCCTTTTTTGTAGATTATTTCAAAGTCATAACCTAACATCTTTGTGACCCATTTTTGCTGCTCTTCTGACAATAGTATTTGTTCCAAAAAGTGTTTAAGACTATCATGATCATTTTTTACCTTGAAGTGTCTTCCCATTAGGTAAGTTCGCCATTTCTTTAGTGCATGCAGTATTGCTAACATTTCCTTCTCATAAATAGGTTTCTGTAAATACTTCCCTTTGATTGGACGACTTTCAAAAGAAATGGGTCTTCCTTCCTGCATTAAAACAACACCAATTCCATTTCCTGAGGCATCACATTCCACAATAAAGGTTTTTGTGAAGTCTGGCGTAGCTAAGACCGGTGCTAGGCACATTGCCTCTTTAAGATGTTCAAAGGCCTTAGTTGCTTCAGGAGTCCATGAAAATGGATCTTTCTTCAATAATGTTGTTAGAGGTGCTGCTATTCTCCCATAATTCTTAACAAACTTGCGATAATACCCTGTTAACCCAAGAAATCCTCGCAACTGCTTTATGGTTGTGGGGAATTTCCATTCCTTAATGGCTTCAATTTTGTTAGGGTCTACTTTAACACCCTCTTGAGATACAATATGACCCATATATTCCACCTCTTGTACTCCAAAGAAACATTTGGATGTTTTTGCATATAATTGTTTCTCCTGCAATAGTTTGAGCACCCTGTCAACATGTTCAACATGATCCTTCCAAGACCTGCTGTAGATTAGTATATCATCAAAAAATACTAGCACAAATTTTCTAAGGAAGGGTTTGAAAATGGAATTCATCAACCCTTGAAATGTAGAAGGTGCATTGGTAAGGCCAAAAGGCATGACCAAAAATTCATAATGACCGTCATGAGTTTGAAATGTTGTTTTTGGAATATCTTCAGTCTTCATTCTAATTTGATGATATCCTAAATGAAGATCCAACTTGGTAAAATAAATTGCTCCATGTAATTCATCCAATAATTCATCAATCATAGGAATGGGAAATTTGTCTTTAATGGTGAGCTTATTGAGCTCCCTATAATCTAGACACATTATCCATAATCCATCCTTATTGTGTACCAATACTACAGGAGCAGAGAAAGAACTTTGACTAGGTTGAATTATACCCGCCTCTAACATTTTTGCAATCATACGTTCAATTTCGCTCTTCTGGAAGTAAGGATATCTATAAGGCCTGATGTTTGGAGGAACACTTCCTAGAATCAAATCAATAGCATGATCATGATCATGAATAGGTGGGAGTCCTTTGGGAGTTTCAAACACCTTGGAATGATTGTCCAAGACTTGTTGGAGATCTGCAGAAATAGATGATTTTGATGTCGAAACTTCTAGTGAGCATAATTGTGCAATTACGCCTCGTTGTTCTTTCTTTATAAGCTTTGTCATGACATTAGAGCTTATTATCCTTCCCGGCTTCCCTTCAATACCCCGTAATTCGACTTCCTTTCCTTCTGAAAAAAATTTCAAGAAAAGTTCTTGAAAATTAAAAGCTACCGTCCCCAAATATTGTAACCATTGTACTCCTAGTACAACATCAGCACCTCCCATAGGAATTGAAAGCATTGGACTAGTCAATACATATTCCCCCATGGTTAGCTTGATATTATGGCATTTTCCAGAGAAATTTATAGTTCCTCCATTCGCAACCATCACTTGAAATTCTGGTGCTGGGTATAGGAAACAATTTAATTCCTTGGCTACCTTACAATGAATAAAATTATGGGTGCTACCTGAATCAATCAACACTATTGCCTTTTTCTTCTTGATTTTTCCTTCTATCTTGAGAGTTTGAGGAGTGGTAATTCTTGCCAGTGCATTACACGATATGGTCGGATTCATTTCTTCCTCTTCTAGGTTTGGTTCCTGGTGTATATCTTCTTCTTGTTCATTTTCTTCTTCCTCTTCACAATCTATGTAAAATAATTTCTTCTCAGCACACTTATGACCTTTAGTGTATTTGCTATCACAACTGTAGCAAAGCCCTTTTTCTTTTTTTTCTTCCAATTGTTGTGGTGTCAACCTTGTAGGTTGTGGAAATCTAGACATAGCAACACTTCCTTCTTTATAGAATTGAGTGGTAGGCTTCCTTGTCGCCATAATTTTACATTCAACTTTTCTTGCCAACCTGAATGCCTTCTCCAATGAATCAGGTTCCAAAAAACGAACTTCATGTTGGATGTTATCCTTTAGAGTACCTATGAAGAGATCAATCATGTGTTCCTCTGGAATATCAGTTACCCTTATATTCAATTTTTGGAAGTCCTCAATGTGTCGCCCCACTAAACCCTTTTGTTTGAGATTTATCAATTGGCTAAAGAAGGTGTTGCTCTTTGTATCCTCATAATGTGCTATCATTTCCTCCATAAAAATTGACCAAGTGACAATTTTTTTACTGGAGCAAAGCCATCGATACCATACAAATGTATTTTGTTCTAAATGTAAAGTTGCAATGCATACCTTTTGTGTGTTTTGCACATTATGGAGATCAAAATATTGCTCCATCTGTAGTATCCATGTTACAGGATCCTTCCCATCAAACTTCCTCATATCCATTTTTGGAATATGGTGGTTCTTCCCGCCAACATTAGAGTCTATGATATCGCGATTAACATTTATTTTGTTCTCATCATGAGGTTCTTCTACTATTTTTTCACCATTAGGAAACATTTCTTGTATCAACTTGGTCAAACCTTCGATGTCTGCTTTTAGATCATTCTTCATGTTTTTCATGTTGTTTTCCATGTTGTCTTTCATGTCATCCATATTAGCTTCCATGCCAGCTTCCATACCATCCATATTAGCTTCCATGCCTTTCTTCAAACCATCCATCTTCTCTTCCATGCCTTTGTTCAAAACATCCATTTCATTTTTTGTTGCTCTTTGTGAGAGTGAAATTTGTTGCACTTGCTCTTGTAATTTTGATAAATCATGTTGCAATTATTCATCTTCATGAGTCATAGTAGACCCCTTCTGAAGGCTTAATGGGTGTTGAATTATTTTTACAGGGCATATTTTAGAACCCAATACTTATATATATTCTACAATATGCCCTTGGAATCAATTCAAATTGATTCTTCAAACAAGACTTATGCATTTCGGAATAAAAATACACACATTTTTCTTTCTTTTGAGGAGCTTGATATTGAAATTGGATTATCTCTATGATTTCAACACTTCAATATCTGAATTTTGGTACCATCGTAGCCCTCTAAACTATATTTAGAATGCCACAAGTCTGAACTGATTTGGATTCTCCAAGACAAAGTTCTGTCCAATCTCCCACAATGACCTAATTATGGATTGGTTCAGTAGAGCGAAATTGTACTACTTGCCACGTGTCACTGTTTCGTCCTTTGTCTCTGAATTTGATAGCCAAGAAACTACAATCTGTGTACTTACGACCAATTTTTATGGCACTCCAATCCGATGCCCAGAGAGAGAGTTATTGAACTTTTCCCACGATCACCTCTTTGAAATGAAATTCAGGAGCCTGAAAAAGCACTACATTCCACAGATAATATCTCCAAAAATATTGCGAACCAAGCTCTGAAATTTTTTGAAAAATTTCCTCAAGATTTCAGATTCTCACCATATGAATTTCAGATTCTGACCCTTTGTAGAAAAAAATTTATAGCGCAAATGCCATGATGACCTGTTTAGGAGCCTGAAAAAAGACCTAACTTTCAAAGATAATTATCTCTGAAAATATTGTGAACCAAGCTTCGAAATTTTTAGAAAATATTCCTCAGGATTTCAGTTTCACACCCTAAAAATTTCAGATTCTGAAACTTCGTAGAAAAAAACGTTGTAGCGAAAATGCCACGATGACCTATTTGGAGCAGCGAAACCCTAGAATCCAAAGCTTTGATACCAAATGTTGTGTAACCAGCTCCAAAAATAGAACAAAAGAGATATAAACGCCTTATAAATAAGCCACTTCAAGGGGGAAACCTCCAATACATTACATAAAGGAACAATTCTTGGATGATCCCATTTACAAAACCTCCTTTCTATATATAGGAGTCCATGGGGCCATAATGTAATCCTAGTGGGCCACAATGTAATCCTAGCCAACCTAACATTAATAATTTAAGGGCACAATAATAATAAAATGGGGGTTACAAGGGTACAATAATAACAATAAGGGACTATACTAGTAATATAGGGACCTAACATAATTTATGGTGTTTTCAATGAGAAATTTCACTCGTTATTCGCATACCATTGGTACGCTAATCTGTTAATAGTATAGAAGAAAAGTAACATGATTTTGACTAGTGGAATAATGAAAGTTCCATGTGTGCTAGAAGATTTTAATTTGAGGGAAAATTTTCATTTTTCAACAAAATATTTTGATTTAGAAGCAAGAGAAATTGTGCTACTAGAAAATGGGATTCCTTTGAAGGTGAAGACATTTAGAGGAATATTAAAGGTACTGGACACAAATATTTTCTTTCCATTGTTTGAAGGAAATAGTTTCACAATCTTAGAAGCAAGCGCCGAAAATGTTGTTGGGGGTTTATTTTCATCAAGTTCCTTACAATATTCATGTTCTAGAAATATATTTTTTTAAACAACTGTTTAGGGACTTTTTTGGCTTTGTGCATGTTTCAAAGGCTAATAAATTATAAAAAGGGCTCCAAAATCCATTCTCGATATGCTTTATCACACATACCAAAAGGATTGTGTATTCGAATGGGATGATATCATTTCTAATTAATTAGCCTCTCAATTAACCAATTTATCCATGACCAATAGGTTCTTCATGATGTCGTATCTCATAATATATTTCATTTCTAGCAACGGCTTTAGCATTTTGTCAATTAATCCTAAATTCAATGTTAATCGAGAACCAATGCAATTTTGGTATCCTATGCTATAGAAGAATAATGATTCCTTAAACTTTAGTCTAATTCAAGAAATATTTTGAAGGGAAGCCATTTACATGATAACTGGACAAGATCCTCATAGTATATTTGGACAAGCTCAAGTGTTCTTATGGGGAAAAGTTATGTGTGAAGAAAGAGAGAGTAATACGCTAATTCGAATGTATGGATTTCAAGGTATGCCATTACTATTGCTGAAATTTTTTATAGAGAGGTATTTTTTTGTTGAAGGCTACAGGAAATACCTTGACTGGCTAAATATATTTCAAAGAAAAAATACAAAGCAATGCATTTCTTTGTTTTTTTCTATTAGGGAAATGCCACTAAAAATTGTGGCTCATGTTACAGAGATCTTATATATTTTTCATCCTTTTAACTTAAGTGAAGTTGAATATATTTAAGCCTTTGATCATGAGAGTCTATCTGGCACACACTTGGAAGAAATTGTATATGGAAACTCATTTCCTATAATTAGAGACCAGAGAAAAGAATGTGAAAATGCATCGACAAACAAATATTGACAAACCATAGATGCTAAATAAATAATTGAAGAATCAAATATCAATACTTTATATGATAAATATGTATGTTGCATACAAATACTCATGGAAATCAATGACTAATCATAGATACTATAGAAATCACTAAAGAATACGATATTAGTACTTCTGTAGAGAAATATTTATGTTGGATAAACAATATTGGTTTGGTTTCATCATCAAGTGAAAATAGGGAAAAGGGTAATGCAAATAAAAAATTGATTCACGACAAGTTGTCACGTAGATGGAATTACAAAGAGCCTATTGATGTTTTATTTCACAAAAAGTATACACTGATGAATCAAACAATTCCATAACTCCTATGAAAACAAGAAGTGTTTAGGAAGCTATAAAAGTAGAATTGATAGTATAGTTCCACCTCATTGGATTAGCGTTTATTTTTCAGAAAATAAGGAAGAAATGGTGAAAATCGCGAAGGAATCAATTATTTTTAATGACAATTTTGTCCCATAGAAAATTTCAAAGTATGACAACATGAGTAAAAAAATGAAGACTTTGAAGTTAAATATTCACAATAATAAGGTCTTAGATAAAATATGAATCCATGTTTATATGTTTGGAGTTGCAACCACCATGGTTATGGAGTTGCATTAAGTTATCGGTAACATGTTTGCAGAATATATTAGTCAACAGGAAGCATAAAACTTGAGACTAAAAAGAAAAATAAGGGACCTAGAAGATGCCCTAAATTGGGGTCCTTTGTCAATGAATTCATTGTCAATGAAAACAGCCATGCTACTAGTTACTACTCAGGATACATTGTACATCTTTTCTAAATCTATTAATTTCCTTAATGCAATGAAAACATATATTATGAGAAATTTTTTCCAATGATTGAAAATCACTGAACATCCATACTTTCAAATATGAATCTTGCGAACTTATTTTGGATTAATGTTTTTTTTTGTTATAATGATTCCGTTAACAATTTACACACACACACACACACACACATATATCATATAATGATGACACTTCAATTCCTTTAAATTGTTTTGGTAAGAGATTATTATCCACTCTCAACATTAATGGACAGTTACTATTTAATTTTCTGCTTATAATGAAATACTGCGACATACTCGTATCTACTTTTACCTTTTCTTTACCTCCAAATAATTTAAATAAATGTAATCAAAGTATATACATATACATTTTTTTTTTAAATTATACCAGTATATATGCTCATTAGAGCCTCTAATGGGGAACTACTGCCAGAAACTTTGAATCCTAACCCTTTTTCTCATGACTGAAGGAATCAACTCTAGAACCTTTTATATGTTCTCATAGTTTTCCTTGTAAACAATAAATTATCCTAAATACTTGTTTTCATATCTATATCTATATCTATATATATATATATATATATATATATATATATATATATATATATATATATATATATATATATATATATATATATATATAATATATATATATATATATATATATAGACACACACAGACACCAGAGTCCTCGTCTGGAAGTATTTTCAGGTCGGCCTCCTGATATATCTATATATTTTCTAGCTACAAAGAAAATCCTCATGGTAGGGATTATTTTCTACCTTAATTGAAGGATACCCACAACATAACCCATACTTATTTAGTCTCTTGCAACACATAGTTAATCTTAACAAAAAATTTCATATACAGATACAAATATTCTAAAATCATAACATGAGAATCAAGCTTCTACTCTATATTTTTATTTTCTCAGGTTATTATCTTCCAAGAAATAATATATCAACTACTTCTAATTCTTCATAATATTAACGTAAAATTATATAAATTCCTTTATGACTTCCTAAAGTCCCATACATTCAATTTAATCTTCAACCAACATTTTGGTTAGTTCCCCCCCAAGGTTTCCTTTAACAGTGAGTAAAAAAATTTACAGAAACTTATTATGAATTGCATATCTTGATCCTTTAGAAGTGTTTTTCTCTTTTTTGTGGCTATTACCAATATTTATCCCTCATTGGTAAAAAAAATTTAAGATCCAAACCAACAAAACAATCATAAGGTCTAGCACATTTAGGTGTTCTCATAAAAATAGTTTCAACAAGACACCGAACATGATGGGATCTGTAGATGCAACCTTTATTTATATTATTAAATAAATAAACCAGTACATTACCATACAAAAATATCATAACCCTATAGTGGTATGCATAGCTTCCCATTAAAATAGAAAACAAAATACTCAAGAACAATCCTAGACCTCAGATGGATCCACCAGACAAAATAACACCCACGGTGTTTTCATCCCTTGGATTAAACTAGAAATGGTCACACCAAGTTATCAAGAAAAACACATTGAGATATATAAACCTGAATAATTCCAAATTCCTAGCTTCTATCCCCTTTTATAGGCTTGATGGACTCTCTAGACACCTTATTTTATTATTTTCCCTCAAAAACTGAACACAAATACCATGGGCTGATACCATCAGAAAATACCACGACAAATACCATGGGAAGATTATGTCCATTTTGATCAAATCAAGAAATGGAATATTAAAAATTCTACTGCCCCAATACTGCTTTCCCTCAATAAATTGACTGTTATACACAACAGAATCATTGATACCATGATCTAATACAATCCAGTTTGTTATTCCACACATTCATGCTAAATGATCCTGAATAGATCCTTCGATACCTGGATCCCAATAAATCCTCTTACAAATATTTTCCTTGATATATTCATCTGGATCCCAAGAAATATTCCAGCTAGTTTTGGCCCTAATGGATTCTCCTAGATCCCAAGGCCACCTAAGTCATGGGACCTATGGCCTATGGTACCATCTTAACCCTCCATCACTGCCGATCCCAAAGGGCCCAAGCTACAATATTCCCTTAGTAGTGAGTATCCTCCTAGGAATAAACCCATTAATAGAGTACAAACTCCTAATATCTGGAAAATCCATGCCTTGTGAAGGATGAATACCTGCAATTCTACTATATTTATGTTTCTTGATGCTCAACTCATGTTGCTCCACTCGATCACCCAATATGATGCATTTGGAGAATTCTTCCCTGCAATCGCAAATGTATAAAGGGGGTTTGGTAGTGGTTCAAGCCTTATCTATGTAATCTTGTAGAGGGTTTTCATAGAACTCCCAAATGTACTCCTCTTGCTTCATTGTGAGGGACTTGGGTCATTCCTCAACACTAGAGAAGTTGGTTGTCAATTTTCCTATTCTCCTTTAAGACAATGTCCAAGACTATCTAGACTCTCTTATTCAACATCATAAGATCTGCCTTGAATTGCATATACCTTTCTTGAAAGTACCTTAATAGAAATTATGGTACCATCTTAAATGCATTTATATCAGTCTGCACCATATGCTCAAATATCATAATTCCATCTTGAACCTTTGTCCGACTGTCCAGAAATGGATCATCCTACATAGTATATTTTTCATGTTTCTCCTCATGATCATGATCTTCATGCTTGTTTATTACAACTTGATCATCACTTGGGTCTCCTTGAATGTCTTGTTCTCGGCATTCTCCATGTGTGGGGATAATATATTGTTCACCCTCTGTGGTTCTCAAATCTACACTTAATTTCCAATACGCTTTATGTTTCTCCTCTTGAATATTTATGGAATCAACTGTATAAGGGTTTACCATAGAATTTCCTCCTTCCTTTCCCCATGTACTTTGGCAAGCTGGTTGATTATTATCAGCTTGTAATGCAAGTCTCTCTAAAAAACATGGTTTTGTTGCTACCATCTATACTTGACTACTCAGATCCTTCATAGGTTCTTTTCTGAAAATCGATGAACCCAACTATGGATAAATCCCCATGATTTGAAGAATTCCCTAAATGTTTTTCCCTTGTTTCCTCCTTATCGCCTGCACATTAATGGTTAAGGGCCCAAGGTCCCTTGCAGATAAAGCATAGTCCTCTCCTCCTTAGTTCATTATTTTTACAAAAAAATTTCTTGCTTCCTCCATCAATCCTTATCAACTCCTTCCTATTCAACACCCTTTTGAGCAATTTATGTTTTTCCTGGCGAAATTTTTTACTAGATCATAGGCAGTTGGTGATCCTTGTGGTTCCCTCCTATAATTGGTAAAAAATTGGAATCTTACCATATTTTATATGTCAACATCTCCTTCTAAGAATAGATTCACAATATTTTGCATGATTTTTTTGACACAATCTCGATGAGTTGATGTAATTTTAGTGTAAAATATTCGAAGTAACTAAAATATTAATTCATTTCATTCCAAATTAAACATAAAGGTTTCAAAGTTGAACTCTACAATTCATTTTAAAATTCTTCTATGCTTCTGAAAGGTAGGAAACATGATGTTATTCAATCCCTGAAGTACTTCTACTATCAGCTGCAATATATCTCTCATGATATCATTATTGTAAGGAAGTACTGGTAAAGTTAAGGCTATGACCCTGTTGGGAGAGGAAGCCACCATGAGCCTGAATTCTTCACAAGGATGCTCCTAGAGTTTGGGTTTTATTAATGTAACCATGGATGGCTTGAGAACCCTGTTGAGCTTCTTCCATTCTATTTGTCCAACCTTGGATATATATGTGTCTAATTCCTCCAACTTAAGAAGGGAATATCCTGAATTCATATATTTCAACTTGAATCTGATTCCGAAGAGAAATTTTCTATTGACATCTTCCTTCTAAATATGCCTTGGCTATAGAAGTAGAGGATGGACCTTATGAGAAAAAGGCATGTTGTTATGTGCTTGATTATGATATGTAAGTTGTTTCCATTTGTCATCCACCGAAGTATTGTAGTGTAGAGGACCAATGGATGTACTATTATTTTGATTCCTAAGGAGTTTCCAAAAGTAAATAGATGACATTGTGGCTTGGCGTCAATGGATTTTAATGCATGGTCTTCTCTTCTTCACTTCAATAAACATTATTTACCTCCTTTGAGAAGAGATAATAAAACCTTGTAAAATAATAAAAAAATGTTCTCCTACAATAATAACCTTGATCTAAATCTCCTATGGGGTGATACTATTCAAAGGATTAGAACAATTTGAAAGCTAGGTCTAGCTAGCTCAATATACTATAGATATTATAACATAACCTCTGTCTAAGAAATTGATCTATATTGAGATTGAAATAAAACAATTGATAAGTCTTTAGCCTCCACAATAATAACCAAATGCAACAATATATATAGTAGAATAAATTCTCCTGCAACTATTTAAAGCCCCAAAATTGACCACCATAAATCATCTTTGAACAAACCTTTGTTATTCTCCCTCCCACTAGGATTCCTCCTAGAACATAGAGATCTTTAGTATGCTCATAACATAACAATGCATGCCATTTTATTATGGCAAAAGACATATCCTTTTAGCTTACCAACTAACTTTATACTAAAAATATCCAAGTACAATATATGAACACATGAACACCATTGAAGATATCTAATACATCTCTATTCCTATATCCATATCCAACATGAAATTGAACCTAGCCAAGAATAAAATATGTAATTATATTACAAGCCTATGGTATTGAATGAGGGGATTTATAATATTTTCATAATCCCCTTTATTCAACACTCGCTTCACCAAATTATCTATCGATCCTGGTATGTGCTTTCGTTGTCGCTTTTCTGCATCTCGCTAGTTTGACGACCACAAAAAATATAGCTGATACGTTGTGATAATTTCACGGCCTCCTGAACCTCATATTCATGGATGCACAAATCAATGCATGCCTTTTCGGAGTTTGAAACTATCCATTGGACCTCATATTTAGTCCCTTTGACTATGGTTCTTGTTTTACCTTCCAACCTAAAATGCGATGGAATATTAATCATAATCCCCAAAACAATATGGAGATCTAATTATGCAATGGGTCAACACCTTGCTTGAAAGGAGACATCAGCTTCATCCTATCACAACCAATTAAGTTCATGCAAATTCATTCAACCCATTTACATGCTGAGAAGGGATCATTATTAGTAGGTGAAACAAATTAAGTGACCTCTCATCTCTTTCTACATGAATGGGTGGAACTATGGGTGATGGAAGCCAATGAGGTAAAGACAATGGGCCCTTGGTGTTCGCATGCTCCTATTATGGTCAACATTGATGGGAATGTCTTAGTACTTCTTTCGTTATTTTTGGGAGGCGGCACACAAGTCTTGTGGCCTTAGGAACTCCTCCACTTGGTTCATGAGAACTTTCGGCTTGGGTACTTCTATACTACCAAATTCAAGTAACAATCCTTCATGAAATAAACTACTCAGACCCTCCCAATCCTCTATGTGGATTCGATGGTTTCTCTGCCGCTGAATGATGACTTCAATAAGATTCAATTCCAACTGGTCATTCCTATTGTAAGCTGGAGGGTAACGATGCCTCAGATGCCAATTCTCTTTATCTCCCATGATGTAGTGACGCAAGGATCTTCTAGTGCATTTTTCACTCTAGAGGATTGGAATATATGTGTTCTCTTACCAGTCACTTCTCCCCACACTAACTGAGATGACATGCCTTACATTTTTTGGCGTGGCATCATTCGACACTTCCAAACAGTGTATCCTGTAACACCCTCTTCACACATCTATCCAAGTAACCACCGAAATGGGGTGAAAATATGAAAAGATGCTAATAATATCATATATAACCTCCTAGATGACCTTGATGAAGTGGAACATATAGAGACACAACAAACACACCTTACACAACATCAAAAATATCCCCAGGAGGTATACCAACCCTTCAATCCTCTTACCCCTAGGTTATACTAACTTTTTGACCACATTGAGCCTTAGCCATGGGTACAACACAAAAAGGTAGTGGCTATGAGGATATAGCCATAAGAAGAACAAAGAAATCATGCGACCAGGGCCTAGATTACTTATTTTTGTGCGTAACTCTGCAATTTGAGCTAACGTTTAGGCCCGGAGACCAGGTCAGTCCCCATAACCTCATGAAGACATAGGTGATGATAAATAACATTGGAAAAATGGTACATAAGTAATTACATCAAAAATAAATAATTTGGACCCCTTTTAGCCATGATAAGTATTTTTTCAAACATGTCATAAACATTGAATATACATGTATAAACAATAGATTTAATCATAGGCATCTCATGCTCATCTGAGAATTGCTAAGAAAAATTTCTCTCTTAAAACGTTACCTGCAATACAATATTTTTGACCATAGATACAATGTGAATTCATTTACAAGTAAAACATAGAGAAATCCATACTTCATTATTGATACAATACATTCTTATAACGAGAATAATAACTATAGAAATACAATGGATACAACAACAATAAAATCCATACAAAAAATAGTGCATTTTCATACCAAATACCAAAGGAATGATCTCTTCCTTCCTGGATGTAAAACCAACTGAAGATGGGACTTCGATATTCCACCCGACCATAGATTGGATGATCCAAATCTCTCTTCAAAAACTCACCCCCGTGCCATATTACAAGCATGAATGTGGGACTAAAACCAAGAAACTGACCATGATATCCCAAGGCTAAACCACCTCACCCTTATCAATAGAAATAATACTTTACCGTGATCCATCCCGGATTAGTGGGCCAACATAATAAACATGTTATAACCACCTTTACCATGATCTACACTCGATCACTAAGCCACGAGTGCATGAATATCACCAGATTCTCTCTGCCTACACTGTGAGGAATTTTCATGTCTCTTTTTCGCCTAGGATTTACCGCAACCCATAGTCTGAATTAGGTGTCACTAGACCCTAAACTGAGACATACTCTCTAGGATTTACCATACATCACATCCCAAGACTACTAGGCCCAACTAGGCACTCATATCTCATGCTTTACCACAATTCAAACTCAGATCACAAGGCCCTCAACCAAGGAAAACCACCACTACGATTTATTGTATATCCCGCCATTAACAGGTCGAGGATTCCTAGGCCTGATGAGAAAACACACTATTCAAATTTATCACAACCCATAGTCTAGTTCAGGGGTTACTAGGCCATGTGTTATATCAATTCAAAGATCCACCCCACTCAACTTTGAATCCATTTGGAAATCCACCTAAACCAAAACATGAGAACTCCACAACACCTAGCTATTTAAAAATGGCAAGGCTAATTTGAAAACAATATCACATCAAGGAAAACCCATGCGAAGATAGAAAATAACCACATGAAATACCATGCATGCCAGATATAGTAAGGAAAATACTCTTGCAAATTGATACCTGCTAAGAATATTGATGTAGCTACTTGATTACTGCGCCTCCTTATTGCTTCCTCCTTCTTCTTTCTTTCTTGAATTTCTTGGTCCAATGCCAAAATTCTCCAAGAAAAGTCTAAGTTTCCAAAAGTGAGATAGTGAGAGAGAATAATGAGAGAGCTCCAAAAATTCATTGACCAAAGATAGCAAAATCTTCCCAACTGATCCTTAGAAGAATTTTTATCAATGAGAACTCTATTTTCATCATTTTCCATTATTTTCCTTCATTTTAATCCTCACATGAAACCTATGACCTTTCACCTTCCTTTTGTCCTAGTTTCCGTTATTTTCATAAATTAAATTCCAATTTATGCCTCATGCCTTTCCAATGCCTTCGAAAATTTACTTTAGCCATAATAAACCAAATGAACACTTGCTAGGGTGTTTTTCCCAACATTCAACTTGGAAGAAGTTTCCCATCAACCGTGGTTATTATTTTTAACTTTTTTAAAGTTTAATTTTCACCATGGTTGTTACAGAACCCTCCCCCTTGGGGCAACACCATCCTCGATCTTCAATGACATCTACAACCAGAAAAACTGCTAAAAAATGAAACATATTGCCTATGGAGCTTTATAACATAGCTCGTTGCAATATCTATAATGAAAAACCTGCTCAAAATAAAAAAACCACCATGAAAATCATACTGCGTACTTGAGCTTTATAACACAACTCATCACGGTATTTACAATAATAAACAGATATACATATGCACATTTTCGCAATTGGAAAATAAAATGATACAATGTCAATATCAACAACAAGGGAATATAGAGGCTCACACCTCCACCCTCAAAGTAGTATTACGATTCAGAAGGAATTCAAAAATCCACTGTCATAGTCAAAGTTGCATCCAATTTCTAGCACTACAATCCTTCGCCACTTATTTTCTTAGTTAATAGTTATCGACTCATTGTTCTAAGGCACACTCCCAATGTGCATATAGTTCCATATAGCAATGCTAGTGACCAAAAGAAAATCCATCCTCGGCATTTCCTTCTTTTCTACATAGTCCCTCGGGCATTTCTGTAATCCCCTTCTGTGCAGCCACTCACCTTCCAAGTTCCCCAACATCCCCTATCCCGGGTGATCCATCACTTGGAAAGGATTCCAAGAATCAAAAGATAAAACAACCAAGGCATATACCTACCTTAAAACCATCATACCTATCATAGCATGCACATGGAAATAAATGGACACTATTGTGTACTAATGTCCAACAATGACCCTGCTCCTGAAGTGCTTTACCAACACACTGCTGCATGTTTTGATTCCTTTTACTCATGCTACTAATTCTTGCACTCGATTTCAATAATCACAATCGGCCATTGCATGTTTCCTATACCAAGAACTTAATTTTTATTAGATTCAAAATAAATTCAAATAAATTCAAATCATACCTCATTGTTAGCCCATCAATAATGTACACTTTCACTTATGTTTACTTGTTGTCACAACAATTCAAACCAGTTGTTTGATCAAATTATCTTGTATAAACATATCACATCAGGTTAGCTCAAACACAGCCATAATAAATCATAATCATAGGTCAAAATAATGAATCGCATTCAATCACCATAACCATATATTACATAATAATCATGAGCCAGAATCATGGGTCAGATGCATAACAAGATTGAACTAAAACAATGATGTTTATCCTTCATCGATACTTACTTCTCCAATTGTTCTTTCTGCACACACACCACATCGGTTGCCACACTCGAAAATCTCCTAGTGCCCTTTCTTCTCTTATATCACGTACACATACACACAATGTACATCCACATACGACATACAACACCATACAATCCATCCACCTATACTCGACATACCACAAATACACCTACATTAGGCATACGACACAACATTATATACACGTACGTCAAGGTGTACAACACAATACATACACTTACATCTAGTGTACGGTGCAACACGATGCATACACCTGCATCTGGTATACAAAAAAATTAATACACATGTCATGATGCCATGACTACACCATGCACATACTTAGTACCACATGCCTGCAACAAAATGCATACAACTACATCCAGTGTACAACACAATGAATAGAAATGTCATGATACCACGATTACGCCATGCACATACAGAGTAGCACATGCCCAAAACAAAACATGTACATAATAGCACATGTATACTAGTACCATATTCACAACACAAACACAGTACCACATGTACAAGATAGTACCTTCACAACCTTTGTACAACATCACATGTATAGGACACCATCTGCATAACATGTACACAACAAAAAATGTACACTCCACCACTTGTACAATGTGTACACATTATCACATGTATGACAAGTAGATGACACCACATGTACCCAAAAACACATGCATGACATGTACACTACACCACCTGCACACATCATCACATGTACAACATGTACACAACATGACATGCACATATCACCACATGTACAAGCATGCATACAACACCATATGTACAACACACAGACAACACCATATGTACATAGAAATGCATATTCAACATACACATAACACCATATGTACACAAGACCACATATACAACATGTACATAACATCATCTATAGTTATCACTACATATGAAATATACACACAACACCATATATACAAATAGACATACAACATCATATTTATATAATACTACATATGTTACATGTACACATCACCATAGGTACAATCACTAAATATAAAACATGTGCAACATATACAAAACAATAGTATTGAACATCTGTAGACCAGACACTAACCCCAAAACAAACACTTCTTCTTGTGTATCTCCACTATCGATGCTTATCCTAGCATGTCGCAGATCATCCGACTTTCACTTTGCTTATGTGCCCCTTAGCATTACCTTTCAATAACATAAACATAGGCATAGTACACGAATATAATATAAATTCACATCCACATGATACTTACCTCTTAGATATTTCATATTTACTCTACCACTTGATTTTTCATAGCTAGGATCCTCTTCATGCGCTTCAGCTGCATAATCAATAATTCCTCTAAAAACCATGTCACACAATGACATATATATATATATACATAATCATTAACATAAAAAAAAAAATAAATAAATAAAAAAATCCTATTAGACAACGACATCCATGCACACATATATACATATCAAAATTAGAATTGAATAATCATGATGCATGATGACCCCATCCGACATGACATTCATACATGCATACATGTATACATATATAAACATCAACATAATCATGAACACAATACAATTCCTAGATATCACAAGGTCTAGGCGAAGAGAACTCCCTTAATGTGTGTATATTATGCACAAGATTGAGAACAACAATTCCCAGCATAGCCAAGGCATCTAATTCCAAAAGTCTATTCAATTTACCTTACCTGATTAAATTTGTCATGATTGTCTGCCACCGTCCATTTACACCAAGGGACCAAACCAATCCAACTTGTTGTAATACTCATACCTTCCATTGCGCTTGCTCATGTACTGAGCTCCATTTAGGCCTTAAATTACCTATTGGATTTCATTCATCTCTTCTCCAGCTCTACTAAATTACTCTTTCCCAACCAAATCTTGATACTCTTCAAACATAAAATACAATCAGAAGAAACAAATAAGGATACCATGGAAAACAAATAGTAATAAGACACCAAAACAAGTGGTATGGCTATACATTGGATGCAATCAAAACCACAAATAAATCACATCAAAATCACAAAATACTAGAAGTATCGTTAGAGGAAATTTCATCCTAAAATTTCCCATGAAATTTTCATTTAATTTCCATTTCATAATATGTAAACTAATCAAAATCCTTTAAATTTAAAAAGAGGTACATGTCAATATCTGGGATGGAAAATAATAAAACTAATTTTTTTAATTGTATTTTTGGATTATCTTTTTATAGGTTTACTCAAATTTCATGTGTAGACACTTTTTGGATGTGGAATTAAATTCCACATCCAACAAGTACCAATTATTCATACTTTCGAGAAGACCCACATTGATCAAAATTGTAGATACATTGAAAAAACATGTTTAATATGCCTTTTTAATGCATCTGCAGTTTTTATCAATGTGGGTCTTCTCCAAAATATGCATAATGGGTACTTGTTGGATGTGGAGTTTAATTCTACATCTAAAAAGTGTCTACACTTGAAATTTGAGTAAACCTATAAGGATATAATTTTAAAATACAATTTAAAAAGGTACTTTTCTTCCTTTCCCTCCAAAATCTATAAATGTTATTTCATTATTTTAACTATTACTTTACTATTTTTCCTTAGGAGGCCACATTTAGGCTAACATTTATGCTAATTAAGACTTTACAACAGACAACATGACTCAATCCCCATGGTTTTCAATGCCTCCAAGTGAAAGCTCAACCCGAGCCTTCTTTACGATTTCATGACAATCTCTTTGCCATGCAATCCCCTGCATCATACTGACATAAACACATAATGGTCAACACATGAATAAATATACCAATATAACAATTATATGACCTTGATTCTATTTATTCTTACCTTATTCTATCACATCACCATGTTGTTAGTTATATAAACAATTCAACTATTACCTTGTCATGCTAATACCAAGCATGTTTCCTTGCAACTATTCACACACCTCAGTAACATGTTCCAAATATCAAGACATCATATATACTAAAACAAATCAACCTTTACCAATACCAACAAACATATCATAATAAACTAATAGTCATAAGACATAATACTACCACTATCTCCTATTTATACTCAAGTACATATAAACTATCTCAACACATATTGAGTTAGTGCAACCGTATCAAAACAATATGATTCCTTCATGCAATATTATAGATACAAACTGATATGATACAAGTACTAAAACATTAAAACAAAAGACCAACGATATAATTGACACCAAACACTCAAACACCAAATAAACAACATAATAAAACATTCAAGCACCGAGTATACGACATAAGCAAACTCATACCTTAATGCATCGGAGGGGAGGTTAAATTTTCTGCAAAATCAATCTAGATTAGCACAATATAACTTTGTAACACATCAATTCAACCTAAATTATGTAATGATATGCATAATATTAACTAGCTAACATGTTCACATCATCGACTCATAAACAAATGTCATTCATGCATAACAATCACATATGAAAAATCAACCTAGATTTCTATGATATAATATCACAAAAAAGTTGACTCATACTTGAATTTCATAACCCTAATCATCTTCCTAAACCAGTCCAATTTAGCATGATACATATAACAACAAGATAGTAATATTATAACCTTAATCATCGAATTAACTAACATATAACAATAGTAAGTCAACATATAACACGCTCATTAACAACATATAAATAATCATCAAGTTAATACCATGCTTGACTAAAAAACTCATGTACACATGATCCCAGTAATTAACTAACATATATCATGTATCTAACCTTAAAATAAATATAATGAAAGACTTGCATATAACCATAATGCATATGATGATACTGATCAATTAGCATTTATCATATATTTCACCATAATAATAATATAATTACAAACATATAAGTAGCCCTAAAGCTTAAAAAAATGATGAATCACATACTTGCATGCCAAACCTACAACTTATATGATGATCTAATATTACCCAAAAGTCCATCGTTGCAATGTCACTTTAATGATCTTCATCTCCTACTTTATCTCATCCAATACATTAACATCATATCATATCAATATCATCATCATGACCTAATTGCATACAATGAGCTTATGCACAACAACCTCAATCAAACAAATGAAAACATGCACCCACTTTACATGTATAACCAATCATGAATGACCAATGCATCTTCAACATATAACATCACACAAGAAACAATACACAGATAACACTGAAGCATGACCAATATGTAACCCTATCATAAGCAATAAAATCATGTAGAATATGCAACAATATGTAAGCAAGCGTGCATGAAAAATACACAAGCATGAGCAACACATAACAAGTCATACACTCATGAAAACATGTTGAAAGCATCACCATTATAACGTCTATGGAGACACCACTAGCACCATGGACAACACAATATGGATGCAACAGACAAATACACCACAGGCATGAGAAGAAAAATGCAAGCAATAAAAAATCATAACCAACATACTGCCCATCCATTCCAAGGGTTGAACCATGCTTTGATACCACTCTATAACACCCTCGTCCCACATCTACCCAAGTAACTTGTCAATCGGGGTAAAAAAGTGACGAGATGCTACTAATACAAGATTAAACCTCCTATATGACCTTGAGGAAGTGGAACCAATGTAAACCTAACAAACACACCTTACACAATACCAGAAACATCCCCAAGTTGTATCCCAAACCTTCATGCCCATTATCCTTTGGTAGACTGGATCTCTGACAACATTGAGGCTTAGCCGCATGCACAACACTAGAAGGTAGCAGTTGGGAGGCTATAGCCGTATATTGAAGTTTGCAACAAAAAACAGTGAAATTGACATCCAGAAACAACATGACAGAACCTACACTAGTGTGGGATCACAGGTCATTGTATGATGGGTCCCAGCGATGCATTAGTGTGAAATTCAATTTATTTAATAAATTAGATGTTTCAAATTTAATTATCCCTTAATTAAAATGGACAATAAAATGCAATCTTATCTCATGATAACTTGTAATAGTTAACTGAATGTGATAAACTCAGTTATCTAATGAATTTCGAGTTGAGGGTAGTTGGTGAGGCATGCAGAGTAATTCAAGTTTTAATAGAGTTCGAAGTGTAGTTGGTGCATTAATTAATGCATGAAATAATCAGTTAGCACAGTTAGGTGATTTAAAGTCAGTTGTGCTAGTTTTAGCCATTTGTTGAAATAGTGAGAGATCAAGTGAATCAAATATTATTTATTTCATAATTAGTGATCTAATATGCAACTGATGATTCACTATGATTAGTTGCATACATGTTAGTTCCAGTGGAGACCTAGTTGAGACAAATGTGAAAGATGTTAACTATCAATTGGGATATTAGAAGGCTCCCAGATGCAGTTAAAATAGAATAGGGTGCCCATGATAATAAGCACAGTTGAGAAAGGCTGAAATTACTAAGGATAGGGATTTGATTCCTCATGAACTGCTTGAGCAAGGCAAGTTGAAGACAAGCTGAGAATTGGCAGAGTATTGGCCCTATTTTGTCTATATCAGTGTGAGACAATTAGCTGAATATAGGGGGACTCTTGTGATTAGAGTTTTATGTAATTTTTTCATGATTCCTTGTGGAATATACAATATATGATAGAGGGGTTTTGAGTAGCAAGATTTCCCTAGGAAATTATATGTGTTGTGGCTTGATTGATTCTTCTTTGCTTCATGTGATTGGCAATTTTTTTTTTAATTACGCAAAATATTTGTAGAAGTGATTCATTATTTAACTTTAGTACATTGTTAAATCAGATTGAATCCATCATATACATTATTTTTGTACAATTTATACATGGTATCAGAGATGTGTTATAAATTTTCTACATGGTATTAGAGAAGGAATTATTTGGACGTGCGAGTTTGCAAAGAATATCAGAAAATTTTGATGCAAAATTTTCCAAGAAAAATAGCATATTTGGATTCCTTGCGAACAAATAACCAAATTGGAAAAAAAAAATCCGTCAAATCAAAACTCATATGTGGGAGATATCGTCAATTTAAAATCAACTCATTTTTTAGAAAATTTTGTGACGACAAGACAATTACAATGTATGTGGGTCAAGAAACTGCATGCACTTAAGGTAAAAGATGCATGCAAATATTTGAGGAGAAAAGCAAAGGATAGTGCCTTGGTGGTTGAGAGGGATAAATTATCTCTCAACATGCAGCCTTAGAAGTAGTCTCAAAAGGTTGTGGAGAAGCCACAATTGGAGAAGCAGAGACGAGACCGAGTGTAAGAGTCGACTAAAGCAGAGGTGTAACACCCCTAGTTTTATGTTTTCAAATTAGAAATTTGAAGTTCAGTCCAAAGGGGAGTGGACCCCAATGGATAATTATTGTCTGAATGTAATTAATTATTTAATTATGAAAAATAAACAAAATATTTTTGTGCATATTGACCAAATGATATTTTTGAGATCACTTGCCAAATCCATGAGTTATGGAAAGAGGCTAAGACTTTCTCCAGAAATATTTCAAAAATCCTTGAAAGAATTTATTTCTAATTTAGATTTTTGAGGAAAAATCTAAATTTCCCCAATGATGTGGAGAGTAGTTGGGAAGAGGTAAAAAGCTAGAAAAGCATAAAGCAGCTTTAAAAGTCCCTAAATAGGGGAAGTCGGGCAAACAGGAATAAAAGCATCCTGTAATTCTAGACACAGAATTAGAAACAGGCTTTGGGGAGCATAAGCTTAAATAAGCTACTCCAGAATAAATCGTGGTTGGTCTGTTCTAGGAGAGGATCTTAGCTCGGGGGTGAGTTCTGGAGACAGAGGAACTCTAAGGTTGGGAGGACAAGTCATCACAGAAGTGGTATGCACATTAATTATGTGAGTGATTAAAATAGATGTTGTTGCACAAATTTTTTAAATACTGTAGCTATTATGTTGAATTAGTTTTTGAGAATTATTATTCTTTTTATTTAATAGAATAAAATAGAAGACATAAATATGCTAATAGGGAATACTATCAACCAGACTCTCTAAACCATATTCTTGTTTAAATCTGGAGATATTAAAATAATTCCCTAGAATAACTAAAGTGTAACTTTAATCTGCTTCAAAAATAAATAGTTGTAAGTGAAGGGAAGGTATATAGAATATTTAGTGCTATACTACCCCATGCCTTTAAGTTACCAAATTTGATTGATTAAATCTAGTAACTACAGTAGCATGGTAGAATAAGTTCAGAAATCCATCGTCCAGAATGTCGAAACCTGTACTAAGGTTTGGATTTGGAGATAGGAAATATAATATTCTGCTTAAAAATATTATTAACTTTTACATTCTTTCTAATGCAAGAAGGGAAGGACAAGATAGATACAACTAAATAGAAATTCAATATCTCAGTAGAGAAAGTATAGTGAAAACTCAGTGAACATGTAAAATAGTTAGCCAACCAAATTTTATTACCAATGACAAGAAGTTGATAGCAGGCTGGAACAAATATTATTCTGAAATAAATATTCTACTTTCAACCTAGTAGCAAGTTACAATTGAATTGGAAATTTTCTCAAATATTACAGAAAGGAAAAGTGCATATTATAGTATGACACAGTAATCCTACCAGTATTATTGAAAATTTCATGTACAAGTAATTATAGACAAAGAAGCATTAATATAAAATAATATTAATCTATAGAAAAAAATTCTTGTATTAGAATAGAATCAAACCACAAATGGATTCTATCTTAGCATACTGGAATGTAGATACTTTACACTTTTAAAATAAAGATATCAGAGCAGAACTGAGAAGTATCCAGAAACTTGGGTTATGAAACTATTAAACTTCTGATGTAAATGAACTGTGGCAAATCTCAACTCTAAAACAGAGATATCACAGAAAAACTGGAAATTATCTTCAACCTGAAGATAAACTAAGTATTATTTAGCAAAGTGACACTATTTATAAACAATATATTATGTCCAAATTTTAAAGTAAAGATAGCATAATTCAAAATTTATGAGGCTAGCAAAAAAATCTCGGATGTTATATGAACTGTGGATCCATATAAATATAACAGAGATCTATAAATGAATCAATCTAGAAAACAAAATGATGAAATTTAATCCATACACAGGAAAATAATTAGAGGAACACTTTGTGTGTATATGCAGATCACTCTCGTAAGAGTTGATATTAAACAAAACAAAAGTTGCTACTAGTTTTAGTTATGTAAGATAGTATTACATTATGTACTGTGATATAAAAGTACTGAAGAAAACTATCTCGGATTTTTCCTCCTGAATGTACCCACTTTAACACTTGAATATTAAAAATGAATAAGTGCCCACAAAGTATTTCAATTCATATTCTATACATAAAATCAAACAATGAGATAGAAAACCATTGTAGGGTTTAGTCCTCAGATTTGAGGAACTGGTGGTGTGACGAGCAAGTTGGGCAGGAAATCTTGTATACATTCCAAAAAAAAAAAAAGTACGTATACATAGGTCAATGGATCAACCTACCTAGGTAAATCGAAAATAATTAACCCGAGACGGAGTAGCAATAGTTACCTGTGGACAATACACCGTAAAAGAAATTAAAATTTATATAAAATTTCACCAAATTAAAACTTCAGGTCAAATCGTGGAAAATATAGGTTCCATACCTTGAACTAATGGAAACCCCAGAGGCAGAAATTTGTACTGTGGAAAATAACCTAGTCAGTATAAGAATTTTTTTTTAACTACCAGAACAATATTTGAATTAAGAACAATTACGAAATTTAATCTCCAAAACTTATATACAGTGAAGTATAATTACCAGTGATGGGTTGGTAATAACTCATAAATCCTCTAGAATAAATAACGCCTTTCATTGCAGTGATGGAAATGAAGCAATTATTAACCTGGTCGAGAACAAAGAAGAAAGACCATGATTCTCTCTCAAGTTAGCATAGTTGGACACAAATATTCAACAGAAATCGAATGAGAAGAGGGTTACCAAATTTGAATATCAGTAGAAATTTTTTAGAAGTAATATATTGAGACAACCGAACAGAAACGTATAATTATGTCTGAAGGAATTCCTCTATAACCAAAGAGAAGTGCTAAAAATATATGGTAAAGAGAAGCCTTAAGAAAATTAATCACATTGCAGACCCAAAAAGTGAAATTCGAGTTCTTATGGAATTCTTAACGAAAGAGCTATAAACGTATGAGACATCGAATTCAAAAACACCTTACAGGCCTAGCTAACATTGGTTGTGATTATACTTATATCATGAATAAGAAAGAAACTCTAGGGAAATACAAACAATCAAAGCGTTCTAGTAATTTATCCATTTAACTCCATTAATACACAGTCACTCATAGATTACAAAGTTCAAATGGGCTCAAGAAAATATAACTCTACAAGTGAGACATACCTGTGTGTGAAAAGGTTGAAGGAATTAGGCTCATGTTGTAGAAACGCCATAGAGTCATTGCACAAGAGGCTAACTCAGCATGGAAGTATACCATTTCACATAGTGTAAAGAAATTAGCGCACTCATGAATGAAGGAAAAAGTGAACAGAGAAAGGGAATAGAGTTAAACGCAAAAATTTATAGGGATTGAAAAACAAAACCCTAATTTAATCCAGCCTTACAAGTGTCAAGAATCTAACGATTCTCTCATAGATCGATGACCATTCTTGTAATGTACCTCACCTCTACATACTTCAAAATTTTATTTTGTTTTTTTTTTTCTTTGGTTATCATTTCCTCTGTAGGGATGAACTAAATCCAGTTCACTTACTAATACCTAGATATGTAGAACTATATTTTTCCAACAAAGTTCCAGACACTTTTATTTAAACATAAGTTCCATGTTTACTCTATTCCCCATGGTACCTTGTTTTTAAATAGAGTTAAGAACATAACATTTATTTCTAACTCTCATAGTTATATTAACGATTTGAACTTCAATCGTTAACCATTCACTTTCATTTTATATATATATATATACTCACCCTATATGTTTACAACTTCACAATATATATAAATAATATAACCTCCATCTCATATAAGATCCCCAAGCGAGTCCCTCACATATATTTACATATAAGTCGCCTTTATATAAAATTAACCCTCTATATACAGATAAGAATGATGAGTTTCTTTTCGATTGGATATCTCGTTTAATTTGCTTTCATTGGCAGAGTTCCATGTATATAATGTATGGTCTTGGCACGAATGTATTTATACCATCGAATGATATGATGGTTTTTCATAGGCTCGGACATACGTTATGACACTGTCGGTACATATGAATTTATCGTGCTTTTCACTGCGTTGATATGGAGTACATTTCGGATATTGTATCTTATCTTGGATTGAGGGTACCGTATTTGCGTCGCCTTTATAATCCTCTGCTCATCGTACGCTGGAAATTGATTTTCTTTTGTTCTACTCGTATCTTCTAAATCTGTGGTTAATATATTTTATAGCCATCTGGCTATGGATCTGAATGCATCATTAATATTTTTGAGGCATTGGTACGTTTGGCATTTATTGAAAACCTAACCAAATCCAACCGTCGAACTAGTGGTCGATCCATGTGACAGCCCACGGATTTGTGCTAGTTGTAGGGCTATATGTTATTAGGGTTTTTCATTTATCGTTACTATAAGGGTTGAGCAGTAACTCAGGTTCGCTTTCTTATTCGACCCTCCGTCTAACATTCATTCTTGTTTCCTTCGCGTGGTTATCTCTGTTCGACCTCCGAATGTTCATGGTGCTTCACACCTGCTGGGTAGCACTCCCTTGTCAACGCGCAGACGTAAACCAAACTCCTCCTTCCACAGTTCGAATTTTTTTTTCAGAGTTGTATATTATATGTAGTCGTTTCGATTGACTTTGTTTTTTTTTCCTACCACCAGGTTTGAATCTTTGTTGTAACCCTTCTTCTTATTTTAAAATTAAGAGCGAAAGTTTTTCTCTTTGAATGGGCTCTACGTCCCTGGCTTTTGTTCTATGACGATTTTTCCTATCGCTTGACATCGATTTGATTTACATGCTACATAAATGGTTTCTGTCACTACCCATAATGCTACCATTGAATTTTTAGCCGAGATTCGGAAATTTCTACAGGTACGACTTTCTCCTCAGCCTATCCTCCATTCCTTCTTTCAGGTACTTACGTTTCAGTTATCTTGTCAGATCTGGTAATTCATTTCGTTGTGTTTATCTTCCATGCATTTTCTGAAATCAGATTGATACTCTCGAACGGTGCATTGCACAGGTAAGGATTAAAATTTTTCTTTCAGAATCGATCCTTCCCATATATAAGATTTCCCTTATTTGTTTCATTAAGATGGTTTTGATATCTTCGTTTATAGTCATCGACATTTTTAAACTAACAAAATGTTACTCCGCCACAGGTATTTATGTGTTTTCTACTTCGTCTACATACTTCCCGCAAGCTAATTGCAGTGTTTGTTGAAATTTTGAAATTCTTCCTCTTTGACACAGGTTGGTACTCACGAGAACTTCAGCTATGTGTTGACTCGTGGCCCATGCAACTGGTTTAACGTTGGACTTATATCCGTCCATGGATGATATTATTATTATTATTTTTTAATCCAAAGGGTTTCATACCCTTGATTCTAAAATTTATACTTATGATTTACACCGGATTTTAGACGCTCTGACTTGAGTGCAATCTTGCCCATATGAGGGCGATATAATTTCCTTTATACTATTATTATTTCTCTACTGAAAATTTTCCATTTATGTCCATTTTGGTCCTACATTATATTAGAAATTCTGTTTAGTATTTCAGGTCTTTCATATTTGGTACTGTAACTCATTCATACTGACAATTTTTATTTTTTTTTAATGGAACTGTCACGGATACCAGTGTGTTTGGACTCTCAACGGAATTTATATGAAATTCGATGTACTAAATGAGCAACCGTCATAACCGGTATTTAAATTTCTAGTACCAAATTTGTTTTCCATTAACATGTTGTCTTGTCAATATAATATTTATTTAAAATTTATTCTCAGGTCTAACCTGCCATACAAATTTGAATTGTAACCACCGATATTTTTACATGCCTTTGGTTCCAATATAGATAAGTGCATCATAAAGTAAGTATACATCTGTGTGAAATTTTAGAGTGAATTAAATTCAGTGGCTGAAATTATAGGTATACTGCTACATATTCAGACTTTTCCCACTCCTTGTCTTCAGTATTTTCTCACTAGTCCTAGCACTTTTATCAATTTACATACTCTATGTTTTTCTGCTCTATTTCTTTAACTTCTTAATTCAAGTAATTGATATCTGTATCTAGTCTCCTTCTTCCACTAGTTAGAAATTTAGTTCATGAAACAGAAGCAGATTAAAGATCAAATGTAAATCATCTTTGGGAAAATATGTATTCTCAGATTTAGACCAGCTATGGTTTAGAGATTCTGATGAATTCTTTCCCGTTGATGTGATTCCTATAGCTCTACAGAAATTGAAGGCTAATTCTGCTGATATTTCTGTTAAATGTATGGAGTATCATTACACACAGCATTCACATATAATACTTTCACATTCCATACAACATAAAATTTACACCTACGCTGTATACCAGAAATTTAGAACTGAATTGTGCGTACCAGTTAATTTGATGACCAATCTACCCAACCTTAAAATTCATTTATCTCAAGAATTCACCCCCAAGCTGAGATCATCTCCTAGCACAGATCAACCTCTAATCTGTTTAGGAGCAGCTTATTTAAGCTGTTGTTCCCCAAAGCCTGTTTCTAATTCTGTGTCCAGAATATCTGCTTCCTGTTTGCCTAGGCTTCCCATTTTAGGGATCCTTTAAAGTTGTTTTATGCTTTTCCCAGCTTTTTCAGCTTTTTACCTCTTCCCAACTATTTTCCTCATCATTGGGGAATTTAGATTTTTCCTCAAAAATCTAAATTAGAAATACTTTCTTTCAAGGATTTTTGAAAGATTGTGGGGAAAGTATTTGCCTTATCCATCCTCATGGATTTAGCAAGTGATCAGATTATTCTCATTTTGGTCAGTCTGCACAAAAATCATTTTTATTCATTTCCTCAAAATTAAATATTTAATTACATTCACAAAATAGTTGTCCTTTAGGGTCCACTCCCCTTAGGATCAAAGTTCAAATGTTTAGTTTTTTTTTTTGACTTCCAAACACATAAACTAGGGGTGTTACATATTCCCCCTCTAAAAGCAAACATCGTCCTCAGTGTTGTTATTTAACTACTAGAGTTCATTTTTTTTTTCAAACAAAAATGGATATCTTTCCATCATTTCAGCTTCTCTTTCACAGGTAGCTTCTTCAACAGTAAAGTGCTTCTACTGCACCTTTACTCTTGCTACCATTCGGTTCCTCAATTCAATTTCTTCCCGCTCCAAGATTTGAAGCGGTTCTGGTAGAAACTCCCCTTCTGGTTCCACCTGTAGCATATTCCAATCAACTATGTGAGAAGCATCATGTATATATATTTTAAATAATGAAACATGAAACACGTCATGAACTCTAACATGAGGTGGTAAGGCCAGCTTGTAAGCCACTCGTCCCACCCTTTCTAATACTTCAAAAGGACCACAATATCTAGGAGCTAGTTTTGCACAACTTCCAGCATAAAGTGTGCTCTTTTTGGTTTTAATACGCAAGTACACATGCTCCCCCACTTTAAATTCTTGGTGCACTCTTTTCTTATCAGCATAGTTTTTCTGGCGATCTTGTGCTGTCTTGATGTTTCTTTGTATCTGTTTAACAATTCTTTCAATCTCTTGTAAAGCATCTGGTCCCAACATTAGTTTATCTTCTGGCTGGCTCCAACTCAAAGGAGTACGACACTTTCTTCCATACAGTGCCTCAAAAGGACTCATTTTGACGGAGGATTGGTAGCTGTTATTATAGGAAAATTCAGCTAAATGCAAATAGTCTTCCCATTTTGATGGCCTATCCATCACATACATTCTCAGAATATCTTCCAAAATCTGATTAGTTCTCTCTGTCTGCCCATCGGTCTGAGGGTGATAGGCAGTACTAAAATTCAACTTAGTACCCATACCTCCAAATAGTCCTTTCCAAAAAGCTACTGTAAACTTAGCATCTCGGTCATAAACAATCACCTTCGGAACCCCATGGAGCCTTACTACCTCCTTTAGGAACAGATTTGCTACTTGAGATGTCCCAAAGGTAGATTTCACTGGTATAAAATGTGTAGCTTTTGTTAAAGTGTCTACTACCCCCATCACTGAATCATGTTGGTATTTGGTTTTGGGTAATCCTATTATGAAATCCATGGAAACTGTGTCCCATTTCCATTCTGCAATCGGCAAAGGGTTTGAAAGACCAGCAGGATGCTGATGTTCAACTTTAACTAGTTGACACTACATGCATCTAACTAAATATTTGGCTACATCTCTTTTCATTCCTGGCCAAAACAACTTATTTTTCAAAGCTGTTAACATTTTCTGATAGCCAGGATGTCCTGCATATGGTTGTTTGTGATATTCATCTAAAATCTCTCTTTTCAAGGACTCTACATTGGGAATATATAATTTGTTTTTATAACAGATCAGTCCTTTCTGGTTTTGAGTGAAATCAACCATTTCCTTCTTTCGGATTTTCACTTGTATGTTCTCATAATTTGGATCCTAGTCTGCTGCCTGTTTCACTAACTCTTCTAGATCAAACTGGGCACTAGTTCCACTGCTGCCTATAATTTGAAAAGCATTTCTACTTAAAGCATCAGCAATTTTATTTTCTTTCCCCCTGATATGTTTTATGTCCATATCAATTTCACTTAGAAAAGACAGCCATCTGGCCCGTCTAGCATTCAAATCAGTTTGGGAAAAGAAATATTTGAGACTAATATGATCAGTCATCAATGTAAATTTTTTTCCAAGTAGATAGTGTCGCCACATCTTCAAGGCATGAATAACAACAGCTAACTCCAAATCATATGCACTATAGTTTTGTTCATGTATCTTCAGTTTCCTAGATTCATATGCAATCACCAAATTTTCCTACAAAAGAAATCCTCCCAACCCCTCTCTACAAGCATCGGTACATACCAAAAATTCTTTATCCGGATCTGCAATCTTCAGTATAGGGGCTGTAGTAAGTTTTAGTTTTAACTTATCAAAACTAGTTTGGCATTTTTCAGTCCACTCAAATTTGACCCCCTTTCTTTGTAGTGTGGTTATGGGATATGCTATGGCAGAAAATATCTCCACAAATCTGCGATAATAGCATGCAATCCCCATAAATGACCTCACTGCAGATACATCAGTTGGCAAAGGCCATTCTTTAATAGCCTTTATCTTTTCAGGGTCAACTGCCAACCCTTGTTCAGAAATAATATGTCCCAAGTATTGGATCTTATCCTTATAGAATTCACGCTAACTGAACTTGGCATATAACTGGTTTTCTTTCAGAGTTTGCAATACTATCCTCAAGTGTTCTTTATGTTCCTCCTCACTTTTTGAGTAGACTAAAATATCATCTATGAACATAAGCACAAATTTATCCAAGTACTTATTTAACACACTGTTCATTAGGCACATAAATGTGGCAGGGGCATTGGTCAAACCAAAAGGTAGGACTACAAATTCGTAGTGACCATACCTGGTTCGAAAGGCTGTTTTGTTGATGTCTTCTTCTTTGATTCGGAGCTGGTGATAACCAGTCCTTAAGTCAATCTTCGAAAATACCGAAGCTCCTCTCACTTGGTCAAAAATATCATCAATTCTGGGCAAGGGGTATCTATTTTTAATGGTCAACTTATTCAGTTGACGATAATCAATGCACATCCTAAAAGTTCCATCTTTCTTTTTCACGAAAAACACTGGTGCTCCCCAAGGAAACACACTCGGTCTGATATAACCTTTATCTAACAATTCTTGCAATTGCGTTTTCAGTTCCATGAGTTCAGGGGGACTCATTCGATAAGGAGCTCGGGAAATAGGTGTTGCTCCCAGCACCAAATTGATTGAAAATTAAATCTCTCTCTTGGGGGGGAGATGAGGGATTTCATCTGGGAAAACTTCTTTAAACTCCCTCACTACTGGTAAAGCATCCAATAGATTCTCTTCAGTTTTCTATTCTATTTCTTCCACATGTACTACATAAACTGGATGTCCTTTCCTAGCTATTATTTTTAATTGCAGTGTTGATATTTGCCTTATAGAAATGGGTTTTGGTTTTCCTTTTAGAATAAAAGTTTTCCCCTCTTCATCTACACAATGCAGGGTCTTATCCCAACAGTTCATCATGGCCTTCTTCTTTTCCAGCCATTCCATTCCTATCAGCAACTCATATGAACCTAAGGGTAGAATGTTCAAATTTACTTCTGTTTGAAAATTATTTAATTTAATTGTTGTTCGGGGCAATTTATGTGTTACCTTCCTCTTGGTTCCAGTGGCCAGCTGAACCAACCATGACTGCTGAAATTTTTCAGTTTTAAGATTACATTTTTCTACAGTTTTTGGACTAATGTAACTCAAATAAGCACCCAGATCAATCAAAACTGTAACAGATTGGTTAGACCCTCCATTTCAACCATGGTAGCTTGATGTTCTGCTTGTCGATTTTCCAAGGCTGCACTGATGGTGGGTATATTTCTGGCTATGTCATTGACTGTGGTAGCTTCTCGGTCTCTCATAATCATCTGAATGTTTCTGTGGGGACAATCCCTCAACAGATGGGGTTCTCCATAGCCCCAACATTTCTAGGGTTCCCTCATTTTGACTGTGCCTTCCTTTTTTGTTCCTTCATCTAGTTGTTTGGAGCCAACTTGAGACTGAGTTATTTGGCTTTCTTTTGGGTTATTAAAAATTTTCCTCTGATGGTCCCTACCAAAGTTTATTAAGTAAGCTGGTTTTTGTTTCTTCCCTTTGAATTCACTCTTATTTCCCCAGCTTTTCCCCTACTCAGCCTTTCCTTTAAACTGCTGATAGCATAATCTCGCTTTCCTCACTGCCTCGTCCATCGTTTCTGGGTTATCAAACTCGATATTGTCTTTGTACACAACAGGCAAACAGTTCAGAAACCTTTTCACCTTTGCCTTCTCTTCCCTAATATAAGGGACATATCTCAAAAGATTCATAAACTTAGTGACAAACTCATCCATAGTAAGTTGTCCCAGTCTTAGCTCATGAAATTCCTTTGCTTTATCATCATAATACCGCTCATTCAAGTAGCGGTTTTTGAACTTAACCTGAAAATCTTCCCAAGTAACTATCTTTTCATCAATGGCATGAACCATTTTCGTCTCCTCCCACCACAAGGTAGCCTTACCTTGTAGCTGGTAGACAGCTAATCTGGCCTTCAGGTTGCTTTCATATTCATAGACCTGGAAATACTTAATCATGTTCAGCAACCAAGCTTCTGCATCTTCCTCCTTCTCCCCATCATAGGAGGGAGGTTTCATCTTTTGGAATTCCCCCTTTAATTCCTTTTTATGCTTATACTCATGCCTAACAGCATCATCATCCTCAGACTCATCAGTCTTCCTCTTTCCGGAACCTTCGCCTTCTTGGCTGTTCCGTGAAGTTAGCTCTCTGATGAGCTTTTCCTGCTCCTTACTGGCTAATGACAACCTGTCATTCTGGCTTCTCAGCTCAACCAATTCTCGTTGCAACCGGTGCAACATAGCCATCACCAGAGCGTTGGGATCTGGTGTACTATACTCATCACGCATATCCACATAAATTTCTTCACCTTCTTCCATTCCAGCACCACTGTACACTACACAACACACATCACTAAAAAAAAAAAAAAAATCTTTTCACAATACTCATTTATACAGGGAACACACAGCAACAGTGAGCACAATGACAACAGCCCAGTTTTATAACTTGGGCTCCGATACCATTTGTAATGTACCTCACCTCTACATACTTCAAAATTTTTTATTTTTTATTTTTTTTTCTTTGGTTATCATTTCCTCTGTAGGGATGAACTAAATCCAGTTCACTTACTAATACCTAGATATGCAGAACTATATTTTTCCAACAAAGTTCCAGACACTTTTATTTAAACATAAGTTCCATGTTTACTCTATTCCCCATGGTACCTTGTTTTTAAATAGAGTTAAGAACATAACATTTATTTCTAACTCTCATAGTTATATTAACGATTTGAACTTCAATCGTTAACCATTCACTTTCATTTTATATATATATATATATATATACTCACCCTATATGTTTACAACTTCACAATATATATAAATAATATAACCTCCATCTCATATAAGATCCCCAAGCGAGTCCCTCACATATATTTACATATAAGTCGCCTTTATATAAAATTAACCCTCTATATACAGATAAGAATGATGAGTTTCTTTTCGATTGGATATCTCGTTTAATTTGCTTTCATTGGCAGAGTTCCATGTATATAATGTATGGTCTTGGCACGAATGTATTTATACCATCGAATGATATGTTGGTTTTTCATAGGCTCGGACATACGTTATGACACTGTCGGTACATATGAATTTATCGTGCTTTTCACTGCGTTGATATGGAGTACATTTCGGATATTGTATCTTATCTTGGATTGAGGGTACTGTATTTGCGTCGCCTTTATAATCCTCTGCTCATCGTACGCTGGAAATTGATTTTCTTTTGTTCTACTCGTATCTTCTAAATCTGTGGTTAATATATTTTATAGCCATCTAGCTACGGATCTGAATGCATCATTAATATTTTTGAGGCACTGGTACGTTTGGAATTTATTGAAAACCTAACCAAATCCAACCGTCGAACTAGTGGTCGATCCATGTGACAGCCCACAGATTTGTGCCAGTTGTAGCGCTATATGTTATTAGGGTTTTTCGTTTATGGTTACTATAAGGGTTGAGCAGTAACTCGGGTTCGCTTTCCTATTCGACCCTTCGTCTAACATTCATTCCTGTTGTCTTCGCATGGTTATCTCTGTTCGACCTCTGAACGTTCACAGTGCTTCACACCTGCTGGGTAGCACTCCCTTGTCAATGTGCAGACGTAAACCAAACTCCTCCTTCCACAGTTGGAAATTTTTTTTTCAGAGCTGTATATTATATGGAGTCGTTTCGATTGACTTTGTTTTTTTTCCCTACCACCAGGTTTGAATCTTTGCCGTAACCCTTCTTCTTATTTTAAAATTCAGAGTGAAATTTTTTCTCTTTGAATGGGCTCTACGTCCCTGGCTTTCGTTCTATGACGATTTTTCCTATCGCTTGACATCGATTCGATTTACATGCTACATACATGGTTTCTGCGACTACCCAGAATGATACCATTGCATTTTTAGCCGAGATTTGGAAATTTCTACAGGTATGACTTTCTCCTCAGCCTGTCCTCCATTCCTTCTTTCAGGTACTTACGTTTCAGTTATCTTGTCAGATCTGGTAATTCATTTCGTTGTGTTTATCTTCCATGTATTTTCTGAAATCAGATTGATACTCTCGAACGGTGCATTGCACAGGTAAGGATTAAAATTTTTCTTTCAGAATCGATCCTTCCCATATATAAGATTTCCCTTATTTGTTTCATTAAGACGGTTTTGATATCTTCGTTTATAGTCATCGACATTTTTAAACTAACAAAATGTTATTCCGCCACAGGTATTTATGTGTTTTCTATTTCGTCTATGTACTTCCTGCAAGCTAATTGCAGTGTTCGTTGAAATTTTGAAATTCTTCCTCTTAATGAGAACTCACGAGAACTTCGGCTACGTGTTAACTCATGGCCCATGCGACTGGTTTAACAGGGACTTATATCCATCCATGGATGATATTATTATTATTTTTTTTAATCCAAAGGGTTTCATACCCTTGATTCTAAAATTTATACTTATGATTTAGACCGGATTTTAGACGCTCTGACTTGAGTGCAATCTTGCCCATATGAGGGCGATATAATTTCCTTTATACTATTATTATTTTTCTACTGAAAATTTTCCATTTACGTCTAGTTTGGTCCTACAGTATATTATAAATTTTGTTCAGTATTTCAGGTCTTTCATATTTGGTCATGTAAATCATTCATACTGACAATATTTTTTCTTTTTTTGTTTTAACGGAACTGTCACGGATACTAGTGTGTTTGGACTCTCAACAAAATTTATATGAAATTTGATGTACTAAATGAGCACTCCCTCATAACTAGTATTTAAATTTCTAGTAACATGTTGTCTTGTCAATACAATATTTATTTAAAATTTATTCTCAGGTCTAACCTGCCATACAAATTTGAATTGTAACCACCGATATTTTTACATGCCTTTGGTTCCAATATAGATAAGTGCATCATGAAGTAAGTATACATCTGTGTGAAATTTTAGAGTGAATTAAATTCAGTGGCTGAAATTATAGGTATACTGCTACATATTCAGACTTTTCCCACTCCTTGTCTTCAGTATTTTCTCACTAGTCCTGGCACTTTTATCAATTTACATACTCTATGTTTTTCTGCTTCATTTCTTTAACTTATTAATTCAAGTAATTGATATATGTATCTAGTATCCTTCTTCCACTAGTTAGAAATTTAGTTCATGAAACAGAAGCAGATTAAAGATAAAATGTAAATCATCTACAGGAAAATATGTATTCTCAGATTTAGACCAGCTATGGTTTAGAGATTCTGATGAATTCTTTCCCATCGATGTGATTCCTACAACTGTACAAAAATTGAAGGCTAGTTCTACTGAGATTTCTGTTAAATGTATGGAGTATCATTACACACAACGTTCACATATAATACTTTCACATTCCATACAACATACAATTTACACCTACGCTGTTTACCAGAAATTTAGAACTGAATTGTGCGTACCAGTTAATTTGATGACCAATCCACCCAACCTTAGAATTCGTTTATCTCCAGAATTCACCCCCAAGCTGAGATCATCTCCTGGAATAGATCAACCTCTAATCTATTTAGGAGCAGCTTATTTAAGCTGTTGTTCCCCAAAGCCTGTTTCTAATTCTGCGTCCAGAATATCAGAATGCTTTTATTCCGTTTTGTCTGGGCTTCCCATTTTAGGGATCCTTTAAAGCTGTTTTATGCTTTTCCCAGTTTTTTCAGCTTTTTACCTCTTCCCAACTATTTTCCTCATCATTGGGGAATTTAGATTTTTCCTCAAAAATCTAAATTAGAAATACTTTCTTTCAAGGATTTTTAAAAGATTCTTGGGAAAGTATTTGCCTTATCCATCCTCATGGATTTAGCAAGTGATCTCATAATTCTCATTTTGTTCAATCTGCACAAAAATAATTTTTATTCATTTCCTCAAAATTAAATATTTAATTACATTCACAAAATACTTGTCCTTTGGGGCCCACTCCCCTTAGGATCAAAGTTCAAATGTCTAGTTTTTTTTTTTTTGACTTCCAAACACATAAACTAGGGGTGTTACAATTCTACTAAAGTGACAAAAACCCAGATGGTATTAAACGCTAATGGTACCATGGCAGACGAAAGAGTTAATAAAAATTCAGTACCATCATACGAAACCAATAAACTATGTTAAATTTCGTGGCTCGAGGAATAAAATGGGAGAAATGTTAAAGCAATGCGTTATGAAATAAAAATATGAGAATCATTAAAGTACCATATGTTAGAGATATGACCCGTAAGGATGAAATGGAAACGACATAAAGATCTTCCCATATACAAGATTGAGCTGCCGAGATCCACATAATAATGTGAATAAACCTAAATCGTTATTCCATAGAAACGATTAAAACATTAGCACAATTAAATATCAACGTAAGGCATACTATTATATAGGGCTTTACCAAACTAAATATGTACAAGAGATGTATTAAGAGAAACATTTATGAGCTAAGTAAAGGCAAGTAATGAAATCAAGGGAGATTGTAAATTTAAAATTTGGATTTATATAGTCAATATCAAGGGAAATAATATAGTGATAAAACCATCATACTCATGTAGAAATATATGATTATTGTCTTAATTAAATCTTAAGACCAAATAAACTACAAAAATAGAATAAGGAGAAATCTATTTGAAACTATTAAGTTGGTTCCTTATGTATAGACTTGGAAAAAAAAAATCATGTGTTAATGAGGTATATTACAAGAGGCCTTCGGGAAGGGGAAATTTCTAGCTAGATAGGAAGAGGGAGTACATGCATCTATACCTCCAGGTGTGAGGTGGGGCGATGTGCAGAATTAATCCCAAGAATAAATTTGGGTAGGATTCATTGAGATGGTGGGTCCCATGGATCGGACCTGGCTACGAAATAGTAGAAGGATCAATTAGATTGATGCATTTAGATGTCAGGAGGACATAAATTAGAGATACAAATGTTGGATACTTGAGCACAAATGAGAGTTGGCAGCAATGCAAAGTGCATGGATACAGATGTCAATAATGCAGAGAGTCCAATAGAAATGTGCAGTAGCTAGCAGCAGTCTGAAGGTGCTGATGACAGATGAATTATATTGATTCAGTTGTTTCGGGGACATTCATTTTCATAAGTGTTGCATGCAAAATTTACATGTGTGAGAAACACTAGAGAAGTGTTGCATGCAAGAGTTGCATGTGCGAACAATGCTAGAAGAAGTGTTGCATGCAAGAGTTGCATGTCGCATGGAAGAGGTGCATGTGCACATGCAAGGAAATTCCAAGGTACGGGATCAAGAAAGATTCATTAATTTCTTGTTGAGAGGGAGTGTTGAAGTTTGCAACAAGAAAATAGTGAAATTGGCATCCAGAAGAAACATGACAACACCTACACTAGTGTGGGAGAACAGGTCATGAAGTGATGGGTCCTAGCAATACATTAGTGTGAAATTAAATTTATTTAATAAATTGGATATGTGTCAAATTTAATTACGGGTAAAAATATGAATATGGGTTATACTTTTGTTAGAATCGAGGGCATAAAACATTTTTTCTCAATAGCTCAGTCGAACATTTGTCATAGTTTGGCTGAACTATTAAAGAGTTTGGCTGAACTTTCCAAATTAGTTCGGCCAAACTCGTTCTGTCGTTTACATTGACGGCGTACTGACGACAATGGCAAACAGATTTTTGGATAGATTGGAAAATCAGCAACAAAAGTTCGGTCGAACTAATATTTCAGCCAAACTGTTAAAATAGTTCAGTCAAACTATTATTTTATAAATATATCGCCCGAAAACTATTGCAGGTTTCCTGTTCACATATGTCTCGCGTGACAAGGTCTTGTTTGTTGATTTTAGCTGATTTGGTATCTCGCGCAATGAGGTCATGTTCATTGATTTTAGCTAATTTGGTGTCTTGCATGATGAGATCTAGTTCATTGATTTTAGTTGATTGGTGTTGTGCTGTGACAAGGAGGCGAATGTTGTTGATTTGTGCCTTGACGCTGAGGTAAATTTTGTTAATTTTCTTTTATTTTTTGTTGTTTTTTTTATTTTGATTTTTTTTGTTCACAAGAATTTGGTTTTCTTCCATGACGTCTTCAGCATCTTCAGGGATCACTCCATTTCGTCTGCGAATTTCTGCGACTTTCCAGTTATGTATCATGAATTCACTGTATTCTGTAATTTATAAAATTTCTTGTATTCTCTAATTTATAGAATTTATAGAATTTATAATTCTATTTAGTAATTTATAGAATTTTCTGTACTTACTATTTTATAGTTTATGGAATTTCCTGTAATTAATATTATGTAATTTATAGAATTTCCTGTATTCTATAATTGCACTAGTTACTACTCTATAATTTATAGAATTTCCTGTAATCTATCAATTCAATTTACGGCTACTGTCTAACACAACCTACTTACAATCCATTGCACACCCTACTAGCCCTCACCTTAAATCAATTACATGATGTCACAGTCATGAGATTCCTCCTACTACCAACAAGAAATGGCACTCAGAATCCACTCAAGGCCAGAAGTCACAGTCACTCGGATTCCTCCTACTACCAACAAGGAATGACACCAGGCTTTATGACTTCTATTCATAGTCACTCGCTCTAGTTAGAGAAATGAGCATGAAGCCACTGCCCTGGGGCCTCCCATTCCTTAATTCCTTTAGCAGTCATGGAAAATATAGGATTATACATCACTAGGCTGATGGGAAGTGGCATGTATGTCTCAATTTTCATTTCATTAATAAGTAAGTGGGTAAGTTTTTGTATTAGAAAGTGAGTCAAGGGTGAATGAGTAAATACAAGTTGGACGAGAGGAATTGGGTGCATGGATAGCTCGAAGCTATGACTTAATTACATTTCCTAGATGTAGCCACTCCTTTTTTAGACTATACCCACTCATAACCAGTAGGCACCCTAGCCTGCCTCCTCCTTACCCAGCCAAAAAAGCCAGCTAGTAAACTATTGTTAGTCGCACTGAAATTTCACTAGTGATCTAGCCATTCAGACCAGTCAACTAGACCAATCATATCAGCCAGTTTGACCGACGCATAACTAACTCCTTATGTTCGAGGTTGCGCAATCTGTTGTGATTTTCCCAATTTGTTATTGATGAATTTATCTACTTCATTGACCTACTACCTACCTCTACTATTCTTCAATTTAAAACTATTGTATGTATTTATATATATATGCACATATTATTTTGAAACAAAAAATAATTTGATACAAAACATAGGTTTTAACCTTATATAGTTAATTGTTTTGAAAATAGATTAATAAAATGAAAAATATTCAATGTAAAACACATGCACATTAAAATATAATTGTGATATTTTCCCTTCTTTCCAACTTAGTCCATCCTTCTAGAAATATCCCTTTTAATGAAGAAAATATATCCAAAGTGATCCACTGATATTTTTTCACCAACAACTATTCCATTTTGGACTTATATATCTCAGAACTATGCTCATTTAATTTATGCATCTATATATTTAAACTACTTGAAACTATTTATTTCCCCATAGGAATCATTTCGATATGTCTCCCATTTAAATGGGGTGTATCACATTTCGAGAAAAACGCATTAGCCATAAATTTTCCCATTGAAACCAAAAGTGATTTGATACAAAACATAGGTTTTAACCTTATATAGTTTAATTGTTTCAAATAGATTTTTAATAAAATGAAAAATATTCAATGTAAAACACATGCACATAAATATATAATTGTGATACTTTCCCTTCTTTCCAACTTAGTGGACATCCTTCTAGAAAAATCCCTTTTAATGAAGCAAATATATCCATAGTGATCCACCGGTATTTGTTCAGAAACAACTCTTCCATTCTGGACTTTTATATCTCAAAACTATGCTCATTGAATTTATGCATCTATATTTTTAAACTACTTGAAACTATAACTATTTTATTACACCATAAGAATCATTTCGATATATCTCCCATGTTAATGGGGTGTATCACATTTTGAGAAGAAACACATTAGCCATAAAAGTTTCCCATTGAAACCAAACGTGATTTGATACAAAACAGAGGTTTTAACCTTATATAGGTAATTGTTTCAAATAGATTCTTAATTAAAATTAAAACTATTCAATGTAAAACACATGCGTTCTTATACACCCTTATGTTTACGTAAAGTAATGTGAGTGATTCCACAGGTCCTCTACACCCTTCATAGGGTATAATTGGGACAGGTAGTGTTAACTTCTACAAGTTCTATAGGCAGAGTCTGTAAAGGGCGAGGTAGCCTCTGGATCTCGTCTTTTATGAAAGGTGACATATCTAGTAAATTTCCCTACAGTCAATCTCTGGAATAGATCTAAATAGAAGTTCTTCATTTTAATATCCATAAAACACAATCTCTTTAAGGAAAATTGTGTACATGTGTCATTTCTCCCATAAATTCTTAGGCAAAGTTTTTAAAGCATAGATGTCATTTTGGCTTTCTCCCATTAAATTTAAAACATTATTTTTGTAAGTGCATAAAATAATTTTTCAAATCATGTAAATTTCATTTCTCTCAAGCTTTAAGGCCTAAAAATTGAACCTAAGGTGGCTGAATTCTCATAGAATTTTGAACTTCCATAGGATTTTAGTTTGTTTGTTGAGTATTAAGTTCTACAAGTTTTAAAGGAAAATTCTGTAAAGGGCCATGTAGCCTCTAGATCTCATCTTTTCTTAAAGGTGACATAACCAGTAAATCCCCTTACAGTCAATCTTTGTAACATATCTAAATAGAAGTTCTTCATTTTAATATCCATATACCTCAACCACTTTAAGGCAAATTGTGTACATGTGTCATCTCTCCCATAAATTCTTAGGAAATTTTTTTAAATAATGTACATGTCATGTTGGATTTCTCCCATTAACTTTGAAGCATGTTTTTTGTAAGTGCATAAAATAAATTTTCAAAGCATGTAAATGTCATTTCTCTCAAGCTTTAAGGCCTTAAAATTGAACCTAAAGGGGCTGAACTCTCATATAATTTTGAACTTCCGTAGGCTTTTAGTTTTTTTGGTGTGTGTTAACTTCTACAAGTTCTAAATGTGGAGTCTATAAAGGGCCAAGTAGCCTTTGGATCTCATCTTTCCTTAAAGGTGACATATCCAATAAATTCCCCTATAGTTAATCTCTGTAACAAATCTAAATACGTTTCTTTTTTTTTCAGGGATAAGAAGACCATTAAATATGGTTGAAAAATGGAAATTATGCATAGAAGTTTCTTGCTATCCCAATCCAGGGAAAGCAATCAATACATATTTTCTTTCCAATATTGCGACTAGCAAAGTCATCCAAAGGAAAATGAATATATCGGTAAGAACAAAAAACAATGAGGCATATTATATTGGATTGATAGAAGGTTTGGGAAGAAATATAGAGTATATATCAAATGGAATTGTACTTTTCACCAATTCTAACCTTGTATGCAACCAGATGAATGGTGTGTACCAAGTTAAGAAGGAGAGGCTAAAAGAACTGCATGGAATAGCAAACAATATTGTTAGCTAATTTCAAATTTTTAGTATAAGAAATTGTACAAATGTGAATAAAATGTCTGCTGATCTATTTCATGGGGCAATTCCAATTCAGGATTCATCTATCAAAGATGAATTAATAGATGAATTAGAATTATACGGGAAATGCCAATGCAAGATTCATCTCTCAAAGATGAATTAGTTTTGAGACGCTCTTCTTCAAAAATTCAAGATTCATCTCTCAAAGGTGAATTAGTTTTGAGACGCTCTTCTTCAAAAATTTAAGATTCATCTCTCAAAGATGAATTAGTGTTGAGACGCTCTCCTTCAAAATTTAGTGATGGACACTGTAACATATCTTGGATATGTGTGTGTTTTGTACTTGTAAATGTGTTTTTTTTAATGAACATGTGCTTTTTTCAATTAGATACCAAGTGTGCTCCCACCACACCATGTAAAGCACAACTTGGTTAACTTCACATTTGCAACATGTGGTGATCTTCACATTTTTATAAAGTCAAAATGTGTGGAATTCAACAAATTTTTGTTTATATGGAGTTTCACTTGTTTTTTAATGACAATGTGTTTTTCTCAATTTTATACCAAGTGTGCTCCCACCATGTAAAGAACAATTTGGTGAACTTAACACACACACACACACACACACACACACACACACACACACACACAGATATATATCTATATATATATATATATATATATATATATATATATATATATTCTTAAAATGAGGTTCACACATGTTCAATTAGTGCTTCAAAAGTTCTGTTTTACATAATTTGTGTACACTAAATTACATTAATTTTCTAAAATTTATTTTGAATTTATTTTAAATTAGTAATTTAAAAAAATAATTGTAAATTTCCACTGTAGATATATATATCATGGAGGATGAATGAAAAATATCAATAGAATCCCATATCTCTATGAGAGAGGGGGATCAGGGATATAGAGATGTTCATGGTATTTAAATATAATATTAAATCTCCATAGATATACATACATGTGTGTACATATGGAATTTATTTTTTATCAACTTTGTGAGTTAACTTAGTTGTTAATAAGTTTCATTTTTTATTTTTTAGGAGCTAAGAGGAGAAGGGTCTCCACTCCATCAATGGAGCATGTCCATGGTTCACCAAATTGTGGTATGGTTCACACAATTTAATCAATGAATATGTATGTGTATTTATATGTATGAATTTATTTTTTAATTGATTATAAATTCATATTTGTTTATGAAGCTTCTCTCTCATCTCGAGAGTTTGCTGGTGGTTCAAATCTCCTTAGAGGGCCATCAATAAGTGCTAGCAGGTTGTGTGAAGGTCGTGATATTTATTCCCCTGAAGGCCAATCAACGAATTGTGGTGTTGGTTCTCAGCAGGGTCGTTTTGCTTATTAACATTTTCAAGGTGGGTAAGATGCTAGCCAACCACATCGAGATTTCCATCAATTTGAATTTTTTTTTCATTCAATTTGTACAAATTTGTTTACATGTGTTTTTTCTAATATACAAAATTTTATGTATTGATGTAGATGTTGAAAATGCTCCAAATTTTGGTCAAAAAAGGTGTAGGGCAGAACGATTCATTCAAGAAGAAGGTTGTCCACCCACGACGACTTATCTGGCCAAAATTTTCGGTATACCATGGGAAAGAAACATGCAACACTACACCTTAGTAAGGTGTTAATAGCTTTATGCAAAATTTCAGAGAGATCTCGTGTCTTTGACTCTACCTGCTGAGAGTCGACAAAGCTTGGAAATAGTTACACATTCTTTAGGCCAACTAGTAAATGTGTACCAAAAGCTTAGGCCAACCATGGACACTTTTGTGGATGTCATGAGAAAAACAAAGGAAACAGTGATGGGTCTCGATAAATGGGAGGTTTTTAAAGAAAGAGTTACAACAACCATGGAAAATTCTATTTTTAATTTCAAAGAAGAGCCGAAAATAAAGATGTTGAAGATGCAATATTTCAAACATGCTGATATAGCTCACTATTTATATGATAGACACCTTGTAGCTTATGGAAGACTCAATGGAACGACGAGGTTCCACTTAATTTTTCAAAATTATTTTATGCGGAATTCTTTTTGCAAATTAAACCCAATTGAAATTACCTTCCCTCTCAATTTTTTGGTCCAGGGAAAGTTTGATTGTGTGACCGTAGGGTCACTAGGCAGGATGCTAAGCTGCCTCGTCCTGAGCCACCATTGGTTAGTTGACCTGTCTTTGTCGAAACTTTGTGGTCAAAGATGGAAGCCACTTCTCAAGTTAGTCAAGAAGCAAGCGATGCCATCATCGACAATGTTCACAGTGGATTGGGTGGAGTCGATGTTTGTCTAAATCGACAAAGAGCATGTGAGAATGCACGCATCAATTTTGTGTATTATACAGATGAAGAGATTAACAACATGAGTGTTGAAGATATCAAAATATCTGCAAAGAATTGTCGCAATGGTTGGAATGACCTAATTGTTCATGAGGAAGAGGGCATGGGAACGGTATGTGTTAATGGTCAGGGTTCAATTATTTCCAGTTGTCACTCTTGATGAATGATGAAAATTTTAATATCACGTTCGAAGCCTATGGTTCAAAAAGTCAAGATGGGTCTCACCATCAAGATATGTTGGCAAATGTTAGTGGTTTCTAAACTTGATATTTTTAAAATAAATAATTGTGCACACATGTACATTTTCATGTATATATAATAAAAAATTTTAACAGATTCCGATTATGTCTGATGTTTTTGGGATGGAGTTACCTTCTTCTTCCTTGGGAGATTAACCTTCTAATTCCTTAGGAGATATGCCAGATTAACAACAAGTATGGAAAAACTTTCACATTTAAAATTTATGTTTTTAAGTTATATATTACACCTCAAAAAGTTCCATTAAAAAATGAGATATATCTATATCTTGAGTTATTTTAAATTTTTTGAATTTTAGGATTTTGGAGACTTTCTTTTGGAGCCTCTCTTAGGAGATGTGCCAAACCCAACTACAGAAGTATTTCAATTTTTCACTTTTAAATATATATGTTTTTAATTTATAATTTATAAATTGAAGTTTAAAAGTTTTATTATAAATTGAGATCTTGATCTTGAGTTAAATTAAATTTTTAAATTTTAGGTTTCTATAGAGGATTTCATTTCTCCAGAGACTCTAGCGATGGAGATAGGAATGCCCACATCATTTCAACCATTTGAACATGTTGTCTAATTTCTTTTTCAATATTATTGAAAATAAGTTTATATATATGCATTTTCATTTGGAATTTTTTAATATATATATATATATATATATATATATATATATATATATATATATGTATGTATGTATGTATGTATGTATGTATTGTACAGTCTACTATTGGAGATGTTCCCACGGGGGAATTTGTAGTAGACGAGCAAGAAATGGAGAGGGAACCTCATAAGGTATTGCATGATTTTTTTTTATATTTTATTTTTTACATGAAGTTCTATATATTCTCACTCAATTTAAAAAAAACAAATTTTAATGTTTGTACATGCATTGTGTACAGGTTCCCCATGCTTCACAAGATAGCTCGCGGATTGAGACTTTGCTAGAAAGACACTACATCCATCTGTATTTGATACATGATTTCTAGATTTGATTGAGATTTCTAGTCTTAAATTTACTTTTTTTATATATTATATAGATGCAGTCATATATAACTTGATACTTGATACTTGTGAGATCTATAATTTTTGGACATATTTTGTGTGAACTACATTTGGTACATGTGAATGTGATATATAATGTTTTTAAAACTTAAGTTTTGGATGGTTGAACTACATTTGGCATGTGAAGTAATGTTGTGTTATAATTTGTTTGATTTTAAAACTTAGGTTTTGGATGGTTGAACTACATTTCGCATGTGAATTAATATTGTGATCTATATTAATGTTTTTCTTTTGAACTACATTTGGCATGTGAAGTAATGTTGTGTTATAATTTGTTTTGTTTTTAAAACTTAAGTGTTGGATGGTTGAAGTACATTTGACATGTGATTTAATCTTGTGATCTATATTTTTTTCTTAAATTAAAACTTAAGTTTTAGATGGTTAATCTACATTTGGCATGTGATATAATGTTAAATTTTTTTATTGGATAGTTCAACTATAATTGGCATGGCATGTGAAGTAATGTTCTGATATAATCAAAAATTTTTAAAACTCAAGTTTTGGATAGTTGAAGTACATTTGGCATGTGAAGTAATGTTGTGATCTATATTTTTTTGTTAAGTTAAAACTTTTAAGTTTTGTATGGTTGAGCTACATTTGGCATGTCATATAATGTTAAATGTTTTTATTTGATAGTTGAACTACAATTGGCATGGCATGTGAAGTAATGTTGTGATATAATCAAAAAGTTTTTAAAAATCAATCTTTGGATGGTTGAACTACATTTGGCATGTGTGATTATGATATTATGTTTTGTTTTTAAAATTCAAGTTGTTGTTTTCCAAACAAAAAAAAGTTCACATGAAGATCCATGTACATGTAGAAATGATTTTACACATGTTTGAATATGTATGTTAAAACAATTAAAGTACAATACATATTGATGTGTGTGTGTGTGTGTCTATATATATATATATATATATATATATATATATATATAAACAATCATAATATTCTATGTATTGTTAGATGTGTTGAAAATAATCATAAAATTTTAAAAATGCAATCTATAATGTATATATCCAGTATTTTTCATAAATTCACATGTAAAGAAAAGATACTTTCAGTTAATTCCATTCTAGATCATATATATCTAGTATGTGCAACATTTTTCATCAATGCACATGGGAAAACTACTTGAACAGTTAATTGCATTCTAGAATATATATATATATATCCAATACGTGCAAGATTTTCCATCAATGCACATAGAAAAGCTACTTTCAGTTAATTGCCTAGAACATATCCGACCATTGGACAGACAAATTTTGTACTAGATTTTCTATCGGGAATAGAGATGTGGGTCAAATCCCACCAAAAGTCAGAGAAGTGCTCTGAGTCTCTTGTCTAAAAGGAATCTTCGTATAAAACTATATTGTGGATGATTTATTTACATTGTGGATACTTTTAACCAAAAAATCCCACGAGAAAAACTGGTCACACTTAGTCTGTGTATATATCCAGTACGTGCAACATTTTTCATCAATGCACATAGAAAAACTACTTTCATTTAATTTCATTCTAGAACATATATATTCAGTATGCGAAACATTTTTCATCAATGCACATAGTAAAACTACTTAAACAGTTAATTTCATTTTAGAATATATATATATATGCAACATTTTTCATCAATGCATGTACAGAAAAGCTACTTTCAGTTGATCCTAGTGTGCATGTACCAAAACAATTTGTATCTGTGCAAACACTTGCATAGATAACATAACAAGGCAGATCAATTTTTAGTTAAGTTCTGGAAGTTATAAAACATAATCCAAAGAGCAGAAATTGTTGGGCAGTTCAATCAAAAAAATTCCAATGAAATGCCATCTTCAATGATATGTTCATGATCAGATTTTGACATTTTCCATTTCTTAATTTTCAATTTTTTATTTGATTGAACCTCTATCAAATTTATGTGTGATGCACACACCAAGTGACTATATTGACAACTTATGAAATCAGGTTCATAGTCTTCAAAGTAAACAAAATCCCCACCTTGATTAGTTTGTCTGAAAAAATAATATTTCAGTTTAATAGATCCTCTTTCATATGAAAAATCATGATCATTATATTTTTCTAATAATTCCATTTTTCGTTCAGTGCAATGCATAAAATAATACTTCACATTTTCATCACTGTCAGTAGGTCCAATTACGACAAAAACATCTCCTGCACAATAAAACAAACTCAACAAACTTATTCATTTAAATTTATTTCTAGATCTTTATCATTTGAAAGAAATTCAAATGTTACCTTCTCTAACAAGATCGGAAACTCGATCACCATCGGATGATATTGTAGTCTCCTCTGATTGTAGTTCTTCAAACATTGCAACAAACATTTTTTCCCTTTTTATTTAGCTCTTTATGTTTCCAATATTTTACATACATTTGGTTTTCACAAACGCCATTGGATTCTATTTTGTCTATGAAAACATGATAAAAACAAGAATATTTTCTTTTATTCAATGCAAACACATTTATGGACAACTTTGTTTTAATTGAATGCAATTTTTGAGTCCCTTTTATTGTTTCAATGTCATTTCGAATTGATCTATCTACTTCTTTCATCCCAATATGCCAAAAAAACCTTTATATGGAAAATTCAAAGAAGAATGTAAATCTGTTATCAAGATACAAAATATAATCAATAAAAGATAATCAAATTGTGATAAATGTACATTGTTTAAAATTTCATATCCAATAAAAATTAAATTGAATGTACCTTCGCACTTCCCTTGATCGGTTAGTATCATGGCTTAGAGTAGCGATGCACCATTGAACAACTTCTTTAGCATCCACAAGTTGGCTTGTAGAGGGGTTCATTTGATATCTTCAAAGTGCTTGTTTTATGCATGCCCCTGCACCGTCATGTTCTCCTTTTCCATGACCAGTCTCAAAGAAATTCCAACAATATTTAATGCAGGTTTTCTTATGAAGACAACACAACCAAAAGAATGATCATGAAGATTTAAATTGACCTGCGCATCCGTCTGACCATATCCAATGTTCATTGAATGTTATTCCAAGACTTTTCAAGGACTCATAAATATTTCCAAAATTGTGTTTTACAAAATATGTATCATGTGTACGATCATCACTGATATATCAATGATATTCTTTAATAACATGTCGATTTTCACTGGTGCTTTCTATATGATCGACATTTTTTTTAAGCATGTCTATAAAGAATATGGAAGAGCACAGAGACTTGGTCAAAATGATAGTATTCACTTTGATTTTCTTTTTGTGGAACAAATGTGTAGTTTTCCGCAAAATCATTACTGACAAAATGGTCCCTGGTGGAAAAGCTTCACGAGACTTTTTGAATTGCAAGTCTTGATCAGTGAGATATTTGTTTTTAAATTTAGTTAAATTTCCACAATCATCGCATTTTTTACCACCAACACATTTATTTTCGTAAAATATTTCATCACTTTGTCTTTCACATATAATTTGAGATATGAAATCAAGGATAGTGGAAGGATGAGGTGAATCCTTCCAAAATGTTCTACCAAAATTAAGGAATGTCTCATAATATAACTCAAATTCCACATGATAATGACAACGACAAGTGTCGCGTACAGTGATAGGTTTTACATACCATGGTTTTTATTGAACAAAAGCACTGATTGACACATAACTTTCATAATTTTCTTCTTTGAACTTGTTGAACAACTCTATCTGAGTGGTTTCCAAGAAATTTGTTTCATGTTGTTTGTACTGATTTCGTGCTATTATTGTTCACATCACATGCTTTGCAGTTGGCAAAACACGCGAACTATTCTTCCACTATTCATATATTATTTTTTTAACATTTTCTTCAAGTATATCTTTGTATGGTTGCCTACAAATAGCTCTCAAACAAGCGAGTTCATCATTTACATATATTTGCAATTGAAATTTCTGATGTTTGTAGAAAGTTTTTCGTGAGGTTCCTAATGCTCATGCCATAGATTTTACCAAGCGATTCTCTTTAGTACTTGATGAAACCACTGCCATATGTATTACTCTATGTAAAACTGAAACATTTTTCTGTCTAAATCTTCTAATTGAATTTAAAGCACTATTTATATTGTGTATCACATTTCCTTCATTTTTTTATCTTTGGTTGATTTTCGAATACCCAATAAAGTCATAGCTTCTTTTAATTTCCTTAATGATAGGAGACCTTTCAACATTTGGGCTTGAACTGTCACATTTTCCTTTATGAAGTGCGTATCAAAAATGCGGTTAACACGATATTGTATATAATGGTCAGCTCTTTTATCTCCATATGTGTCAGTGTCAACATTTTATAACATTCCATCATCAACATTGATTTAATTTGTATATATTCCAATGAATATTACATAATAAGTTTACATATTCAATAAATAACTAAATTAATAAATATATGTATAATTTCAATAATACGCGCACGTGTTCAACATATACATACATACATACATACATACATAAATACATACATACATAGATATATATATATATATATATATATATATATATATATATATATATATATATATATATATATACCTTGTGATTCAATTTCTTCACTTGAATTTCTTTCAAAATTTTCACCATCTTCAATCATTGGTTCAATATCTCTTTCACTTTCTCTTTCAAAATTTTGTATCTTATCATCAATGTTTTGAGAAATATCTCTCTATTTACATTGAAAAATATTTTTCAAATTAGTTCATCAAATAAAAATTAAGCTTCATATTTTACACTAGGAAAATTTTAAATATATCAAACTCATAATATTTAAATTTACATCCCTACTACAAATTCTAGTTGAGGTTGATTTTCCCCTTCAATATTTTAGAGTGCTTCTATATTTCTTTCGTGAGATTGTCTCGTCTCTTCTCTAAGTTCCTCTGGGTCTCTTTTCCGATCATATTTTCTCGTACAATTCCTTTGATTTCCCATGATAATAGAGTATGAAGTTCAAAATATTTCCTTAAAAAATTTGGACAAAATCTCAATTAAAAAAAAAACATTTCAAAAGATTTAATTTAAAAAAAACTAATTTTAAAATATTTGCAAAAAAATATACACTTCAATCGAAAACACTTACTTTAAAAATTCTGAGAAAAAAATGTCTTATAAAAATGAAACAAAGATCAAAATATTTCCTTCCAAGTTCTACAAAAGAATTTCATTTAAAAATTTAGACAAAAACTCATTTTAAAAAATCATTATAAAATATTTACTTCAACCCAAAACACATACTCTAAAAAGATGTCACTTCAAAAAATGCCTCCAAAAAATGTCCATTGAAAATTAATTCCAATTCTTAAAAAATGTCACTTTAAAAAATACTTCAAAAAATCCTCTTAAAAAATATCACTTTAAAAAATACTTCAAAAAAATGTCCAAAAAATCTCCTTTGAATATTAAGTATAAAAAGAGTCCTATCAAAACTAAGCCTAAAATGAGTCCTTTGAAAATTAAGTCCAAATCCATACCTTCAAAAACAATGAAAATTAAGCCGAAATCCATACTTTCAAAAAAAATGAAGCCAAAAAAAATCCAAAAAATGTATCACATACCTCCAAGAAATGTCCTTTGAATGTACCTCCAAGAAAAGTCTTTAAACCCAAAACAATCCTTCCTAAAAATGTCCTTTCAATGTACCTCCAAGAAAAGTCCTTAAACCCAAAACAATTCTTTGCAAAATCAGACCAAGACCTTTGTAAAATCATACCAAAGCGAAAATATGCAAAAATAATGAATGCTTTCAAGGCAATTTATATTTCCGCGAAATTTCTTTTTGGAAGGGCTTCGTGGTATTTTCTAGCCGATGGAAAATTGGGTAAAAGTTCAGTTGAACGATTATAAAATTTTTTGGCTAAACTTTTATATCGTTAAACTTGATGGGTCATCAGCGCAAAAAACATTTCTGCCGAGCTTTGTTTAAGAGTTCGTCCAAACTAACACATCAAAAATTACATAGAACCAAGCTTTGAATACATATCTTCAACTTTGGACTGATTAAACTCCATGAAACATTCTAAATTAACTATCAAAACCAAGACAAGCATTTTTATAATTCAATCTACTTTTAAGAAATATAATTTTATGGAATTTCATAAATATTTACTAGATTTAATTAATTGTGATAAAACAGGTGCAAACAATTTCTGAAGGTCATTATGATTCAGTGAAATCATAATTCTGTATCTTCAAAAATACATTGTAAAAAAAATGGAAAAAATTATGGTGCATTACATTGGTTTGTTGTCTCTAATGGGTAGTTTTTATATTTTTAGTTTATAACTTATATGTTAAGAAATTTCTTGTGTCGCGAAACATATTCAAAATATGCACTTTTTTCATATTGGACCAGTTCAAAAAATTCTAGTAATTATGATATGAATCCATTGGCTTTGTAAATATGACGAAACCGAGGTAGACTCTGTCTAGCTTGTTGTAACACATTTTGTTTCTCAAAAACACAAAGTTTCAAATAATACAAAACTGCATATTAACATGAATTCTTATGAATCCTTTGATTGTAAAAAAACACACACTCAAAGAAACGCTAAGTTGACATATCAGATGTGTATAAAAAATTCCAAAAAAAAGAAAAGAAATAGAAAGCTAATAAAATTTCTGACAACCTTTTTTTAATTGCAAAATGAAATTCTAAACAGAAAAATTGTTTTAGCTTGTAGAAAGTTGAAGAACAACAAAAAATGAAAGTTTTTTCTCGAAAAATGGCAAAAAGTGTAACCCAACTTCACATTTTCACATCCCTTAATTAAAATGGACAATAAAATGTAATATTATCTCATAATCACTTGTAGTAGTTTACTGAGTGTGATAAACTCAGTTAGCTAATTAATTTCGAGTTGAGGGTAGTTGGTGGGGCATGCAGAGTAATTCTAGTTGTAATAGTTCGAAGTACAGTTGGTGCATTAGTTAATGTGTGGAGTAATGAGTTAACTCAATTAGGTGAGTTAAAGTCAATTGTGCTAGTTGTAACTGTTTCTTGCACTAGTGAGAGATCAAGTGAATTAAATATTATTTAATTCAAAATTAGTGATCTAACATGAAAATGATGATTTACTATTATTAGCTGCATGCATGTCAGTTCCAGTGAGGACCCAATTGAGACAAAGGTGAAAGGGATGTTAACTATCAGTTGTGATATTAGGAGGCTACCCAAGTGCAGTTAAAACACCACAGGATGCCCATGATACTAAGCGCAATTTAGAAAGGCTAAAATTCCTAAGGAATAGGAATTACATTCCTCATCAACTGCGTGAGAAAGGCAGGCTAAGAATTGGTTGAGTATTGGCCCGATTTTGTCTAGACCAGTGTGAGACAATTAACTGAATATAGGAGGACTCTTGTGATAAGAGTTGTATGTAATTGTTTCATGATTATTTGTGAAATATAAAATATATGATAGAGGGGTTTTGAGTAGCAGTATTTCCCTAGGAAATTATCTGTGTTGTGGGTTGATTGATTCCTCTTTGCTTCATGTGATTGTCACTTGTGTTTTTAATTCTGCAAACGATTTGTAGAAGCAATTCAGTATTTAACTTTAGTGCATTGTTAGATTAGATTGAATCCATGATATACATGCTTTTTGTATAATTTCTACAACGTAGGCACATCACAACAAGCATGTGGCTAGGGCCCCAATTACTCAGTTCTATGCTTACAACTATAGGATTTAAGCCACCTTTTAGGCCTAGAGCCCAGGTCACTACCTAGAACTTCATGAAAACTTTGGGGATGATAAATAACATTGGAAAAATGATGCAAAACAAATCACATCAAGAAGAACTCATCTAGACCCATCCTATCCATGACAGAAATTTTTTCAAACATGTCAAAAACATTTATTCTAGAGGTATAAAAAACATATTTAAACATAGGGGTCTCATACATATATGAGAATCGCTAAGAATAATTTTTCCCTTACATCATTAGCTACAATACAATATATCTGACAATCGATATAGTGTGCATTCATTTACAAGTAAAAAAGTGGAGAGAGCCATAAATCATTATTGATACAATACATGGTTATAACTAGCACAATAACCACAAAAATACAATGTATACAACAACAATAAAATCCATACATAAACTAGTACATTTGCATACCAAATACTAATGGAATGATCTCTTCATTACTCGATATAATAAATAACCAAAGTTGAGACTTCCACATTACACTCGACCATAGATTGGTTGAGAAAAATCTCTCTTCATCAAATCACCCTCATCCATATTGCAAGTATGAATGTGGGACTCAAACTAAAAAACCAACCAATGCATCCCGACGCTAAACCACCTCACCCTCATCAATAGTAAATCAAGCTTTATTGTGATCCATCCAGGAGTACTATGCCAACACAATAAACATTCCATAATCATATATACCATAATCTACACCTGATCACTAGGCTAACACAAGCATGGATACCACCAGATTCTCTTTGCCTACACCATGAGGAATTTTCATATCTCCTAGTCTCTCAGGCTTTACCGTAACTCACATTCCGAATCAGGGGTCAATAGGCCCTAAACCGAGACACACTCTCGAGGATTTATTGTACATCCCATCCTGAGACTACTAGGACCAACGAAGAGCACACACCTCCCAACCTTTACCACAATCCAAACCTGGACCACTAGGTCCTAAGCTGAGGAAAACCACCTCTAGGCTTTACCGTATATCCCACCATTCATAGGTCGGGGATTCCTAGGCCCACCGAGGCAGCACACTATCCACTTTTACTGCAACCTGTAGTCCAATTCAAGGGTTACTAGGCTATGTGTTATATTAATTAGGCTATCCACCCCACTCAACTTTGGATCCATTTGGAAATCCAGCTAAACCAAAACATGATAACTCCACAACAACATGGCTATTCAAAAATGGAAAAGCTAGGCTAAAAACACAGTCACAACTGGAAAAACCCATTCCAAGATAGAAAAGAACCACATGGGATGCCATGTAGGCGATATATAGCAAGGAAAATGTACATACAAATCGATACCTACTAAGAATCCACATGCAATACCATGTGGGCCAGATATAGCAAGGAAATATACATGCAAATAGATACCTACCAAGAATGTTGTTGTAGATGCTTGAGTCATGCTCCACCTTGCTTGCTTCCTTCTTATTCTTATTTTGTTTCCTTTCTTCGCCCAATGCCAAAATGCTCCAAAAAATGTCTAAGTGTCCAAGAGAGAGAGAGAGAGAGAGAGAGAGAGAGAGAGAATAATGAGAGAGCTCCAAAAATGCACTCACCAAAGGTAGCAAAAGCTTTCCAACTGATCCTCATAATCCTTTTTATCAATGAGGCCTGTATTTTCTTCATTTTCCTCACATCAAACCTATGACCTTTCACCTTTTCATAAATAAAACTTCAATTAATGCCTCATGCCTTTCCAATGTTGTTTCCAATTTCCTTTAGCCATAATAAACCGAATGAACACCTGCTAGGATGTTTTTCCTAACATTTAGCTTGAAATAAGTGTCCCATCAACCGTGGCTATTATTTTTAAATTTTTTTACATGCAATTTTCACCAGGGTTGTTACATATCTAAATTGAAATTCATGTTCACCCCTTGCTCCTCAATATCCTGTTTGCCTTGAGGTCAAGGGAGTGCCTAAAAAATGGCCTACACACTATGGTATAGCCTTAACCCCTTTCTAATGGCAGATTCTGGCCTTGTATATTAAAATCCTTCAACCAGTTCTTTATCTTGTGCTTTCATATTGGAGCTATGAGTGGTTAAGTATCTTTGAATTAATTAGTTAACCTCAAAGCTCTCAGAAAATGACCTCCACAAAACTTGAATCTCCTGAAAATAACCTTGATCTTGTAAGCTTGAAAATAGTCATTTTTACATATTCCACAATATGAAATTTCTCTCTAGCCATATAAGAATATTTGTGGTCTATAAAAAGAGAATTTTTATTTATTTCTCATAGTCCTTTTTACATATTCCACAATATGGAATTTCTCTCTAGCCACATAATAATATTTGTGGTAGTCGTTTTTCTTCTCCATTTACCCTACTCCTTGCCAACGATATTCTCCTTTTTTTTACAAGAATGATATATATATATATATATATATATATATATATAGTTTCTTCCCTTATTGGAATAACTAACATTCTTCCCAAAGAGTTAGAGTTTAATGTCTCAATGATGTTATTTAACATTTTACTAAGAGGATTGCACATCCAAAATTATTTATCATTTATTATTATCAAATAATATCTACATCAACATATTTATAACATGTCATTTAATTTCTCTAGCTAGTAATTTAATATGAACAAGTAAAAAATAAATTTCCACGAGTATTACAAAAATTCGCCCCTAATAGAATTTTGTGCACCAGTGACAAAAACCTTTCCATGTGCATTTGAAAAACACTAAACAATTCTCATCCTACTCCTCCAAAACCCAAATAAACAACTACTTAGCCGTGGTAAACTCTTGAGCTTGAGTTTGGCTCCTCCATCTCTCCCTTCTACAAGTCACCACCCAAAAATCACAAATAAGTACGAGTTGCCAGGATAAATAGCCATAAATGACCAATTGAGGTTTGCATAAATGACCAATTGAGAGTTTGCATGTAAATGTATAATAAGGGTTTGCATAAATGACCAATTGAGAATTTGTATGTAGACGTAAAATAAAAGAGGGATTCTCCTTGCTCATTAATTGGCATCACGTTCCAAGGTGCCAAGGGCAACCACGATGCACCCTCTTGAACACTATGTACACCCCTTCCATGAATTTCACTTTCTAAAATTATTTCAATATGAAAGTTAAATATTATCTGAAAACTAATATAATTTAATATTAAAAATATATCGAACTTTATATATACAATCATATAATTGACTAAATGAAATATTTAGAGATACATGTTAGGACTAGGACTCAGTTTATATCTCTATATGAAAAAATGAATGTTAATATGACAAAGTTGATATCTATATATGAAAAATGAATGTTAATATGCCAAAGGTTAATATTTTAAACCATAAAAACCATTATTATTTGATGTTTCGAGACACTCAGAGAATCCAGAGTTGAAATAAAGTTACACTGTTTGGTCATTGTTCAATCACACACAAATGATATGGGTAGGCATGACAGGGTGTCCCCTAGTAGCAGTAATTAATTTAAGTTTTTTCATTGGTTTTCTCTCGGCCTTCGTATGGGGAGCTTATAAACGATGTTATTTCTTCCGTCTTACAACTTAATATTATATTTAAATTCAATTAAATAGATGGAAACCCATAAATGTCGAACTAAGTATCGGTCGGTATTCGAGCCAAAGAAAAAATTGTAATATATATATATATATATATATATATAGAGGCATGGTGAGATTTGTACCTGTATAAACTGGTTATTGTTGATTTGTATTACACTACCATTAAAGAAAACTTCATCGCAAAGCTCACCAAATCTCTGGGCTACGACAATGATAGGAAATCTATCTATTGGTTACTAGAAATGATTGGTTAACCTTGTGATGAGTATGGTGGGGAGTAGTAACAACTTCCAGGATGGCGTTGCGGCTCCTGAGGATGATCATTGTATCAGTTCTGTGAGATACTTTTGAGTAGGAGGAACCATATTCTGATTATTTGGAGGTTGGTATTTTTCCCATTTGCATGGTCTACTTCTATTTACTCATTGGTCTACTTCTCTGTGGGATGGTCAATGGGGAACTGTCTCAGATATCATATATCCGTACTTCTCCCTACTACTAGCGAACAGAGGATCTCGGCTTCTGATTCTCAGACTTCATACTTATGGGGGAAACGGATGAAAAACATCTATTAGCAACAAACCTTGCAAAATAATTGAAGTTCAACTTTTCCATCAATAATGGGAAATCATGGGATGCCTATTTTGCTGCTGCTGCCTATATATTGTTATTCACCTATTCCATAAGGGGGTTAACGATTCAGGCTTTTGATATATGGCATTTGGGCGGTATTAGATTATTTATGTTTGTGCGTCTCATTGATTACATAGGACGGTTACTTTGGTTATAACATGAGCATTCTCAGCCTACTCTCTTTGGCTACTAACTGATACCTCACTTTCTGTGTCACTCTCTTTTGTCGATGCCCAGGGTGACGGTTTCCGGCTTTGATTTTATTCAAACTCGTCGATCGAAATTTTTCAAATTTTGGGGCGGCGAATGGTACAAGTCTGGAGAAACCCTTTGGGTGGGGCATAATACCTGGGGCTAATTTTTTTATTAAACTCGAACGTCGTCCCCCTGACATATGCTGGAAAGGTGGATACTATGGTATTTTCAAGGACGGGGTGGATTGTTGTTATTAATGTCCCGGGTTTCTTAAATAAATTTCCTTTGAATACGATGTTTTTTTGGTACGTTAAATTTATTGGAGAATGGTTTTATTGAGTATAAAGGTTCATTATACAATTCAGTATGAGAGATGTGTAAATATGTCATGTTCTCAAAAATAATATAATTAATTAATTAGATAGAATAATATATATTTACGCTGAAAGCGTTCCCTTTATGGGCTTTTCGAATGTGATTTTTCACTCAGCCAATCAGAACGCGTTCTCATCGTTCTTACCGCCAATTAAAATTTGACATTTGCCTTATGTGTGTTCATTAGCGAGAGTACGTTGATGATGACCTGGGTTGGCATGTGGCTTCTCCACATGGCCACCCACGCTCGCATTAAGTTTTTAAACAACTGTGCCCCCGCCAACCATAATCGCTCTTTAATGAAGCTCAGCTGGTCGAGACTCCATCGTCTGCTCCACAAAATGGAATTCTCCGGAAGATTTGTTGATGTTGCGAAGCCTTAGCATTGCATCTCGCTCCCCCTGTTGCTACGAAGCCAAGCTCTCGCACAAAGACAAGGGTGGCGGTGTCAAATTCTCTCATGCGTGAAACGATTGAAGGCGCCCACTTCTCACGAGTGTATCTACGTGAGAAGAAGCGAGTCGCGCGCCGCTTTCCTTCCATTAGCTCGGTAAGGGAACGCAATTCCCTGGGTCCTCGGTCTTTTTCTGTTGATTATTCGACTCCCCGGTGTACACCATTTTGTTGCTACTGCTCATTCGAGTCGGCCTTCGTCGCCAAGATAGCCATGCCCCATTTAAGACGAGAGAATGGGATACGGGAGAGGCGTAGTGACAGGCAAAATTCTGCGCCCCCCTACCTCGTCCCTCTCGGATTCGTCCTCCCCTTCATCTTCAAAATTTCATGGCTAATGATTTAAACAAACGAGTAGGTTGAGTTGTCTCGTTATTTTAATGAAAACCCCTAAATCTTTGGACATTACTAGAGATTGTAGCCCTGGTTACTTTGGGAAATCGACCCGGGCCTATATCGGAAGGCATTAGTATTATGATTTGGAAAGTGCCAAGGATCACTCGGATTGCAATGATTGCAAAGAGCGAGAATGTTAGTAGGCGATGATTTGGAAAGTAGCTCGGGGTCATCGGGATGATTATGAGCAAAATCTTGAGTTAGTGAATTGGGATGATACCAAAAATCGGGGTGAAAATATTGATGCTTAATATATCGTGGGAACTGCGGCTTCGATTCTGCCCTCCCAAAATCAAAAATCTTCTAGAAACTTTGGCTAACAATTTGTATCAACGTTTTATGGATACGGGGATCCCGATCCGGTTAAAAGAATTGGAGCGACCACGGCTACGGAAATTCGATCTCCCGGCATTCGAGTACACATTTGCTCCATGTGTTGTCTGTAAGACTGCAGCACGGATGTGCTTGATGGAAGTTTATTCAAAATGAGAGAAGTTTTCACTGCTGAGAATGTCTCCTTTGTTGTGAGCGAGGTTTGCGAGAGATCCTCGGTGGGGGCGCCGCTATGAGAACTACGGCGAGGATCCAACAATAGTCAAGTCCATGACGAGAGATTATCTTTGGCCGTGAGAAGCGACCTCTCGCTAATTTTACAAAAGGGGGTGCCGTTTGTAGGCACTGTACGATAAGTTTCAAACCTTTTGTTTTATGAATACTTAGAACATGACTTTCTTTGATAAGTCAATTATGCCACGATTTTCTATATAGTTTGGACAACAAGCTTCGAGACCTTTTTGTTTTTATCCCTACTTAGAACATAAATTTCTTTGATCAATCAATTGTGTCACAGTTTTCTCTATAGATCGGACATTAAGTTTCAAACCTTCTGTTTTGTCTATTCTTAGAATATGAATTTCTTCGATCAATCAATTATACCACAGTTTCTTGAAATAATTTTCTAACTATGTGATTTATGGATGTTTGCCGAGTCAAATGTTGTAGCATGTGCTAAGCACTTTGTGGGCGGTGGCGGAACATACGCAGGTGTCGATGGGAGAGTAACACTCTCGGCGGTTATAAACAATTAGTCAACATCCACATGACCCCCTATTTTGATGCCATTGCCAAAGGAGTCTCCACCATTATGGTTTCCTATTCCAGGTTGGAATGGACGGGAAAGATGCACGCCAACCGTTTTCTCATTTCTCATGTTTTAAAGAAGCAACTTCGCTTCAGGTATTATTCTTGTTTGTTTATAGAATTTTGATTGGTTTTGGTTTTTTTTCTTTTCAAAAAAATTACATTACGTAAAACATTCAATCGAGTTTTTTTCTTTTAATTTTACAATGATGCCTTCTTGTATTGGTTACGGGGCTTTGTTATTTCAGATTGGCAAGGTATTGACGGGATAACTAGCCCACCGAATGCTAATTATTCTTTGTCGATCCTTGAAAGTGTGGGTGCGAGGGATTGACATGGTAGTGTTTTTGTCTTCCATACTAGATAGCATTGCTCAATTTTCAGTATTCACAATTAAATACCGCATATACTTGTGACGATCTATTAAGTATGATACTGTGAGAGTCACGTCGACTTTTTCTATTGGAAATTTGCTTAGTAGGTGATGGTTCCGAAACAATTTTGCTGACTTTATTAACGACCTCACTATGCAAGTTAAGGGCGGTTTCATACCTATGAGTAGAATAAATGATGCAGTTCAAAGAATTTTGACAGTTAAATTCACCATGGGACTCTTTGAACATCCCATGGGCGATCCAAGCTTAGCCAACCAACTTGGCAGCAAGGTAAGTGTGCTATTTGTTATTCATGGACAGCTTTTTTATGATGAATGGTTAAGATCTATCTTTCATTATGTATTTGACTATGTTTGTTTTTTCATATTTTCATTGCTTGACCCAAGAGAAGAATCTTTATTATACCATTCTATGTGCAATGTTGCCGGACTATTACATGAGTATGCTTTATGTGCAATGTCTGTCAGACTTTTACATGAGTATGCTCTCCATTTTGGGTTATTTCACAAACGTCCGAGAATGAAAATGGCTTTACGCAGTGCGCCCAGATTCCATTTTTCTGTTAATAAAAAATGGTTCATGTCTAGTGCCATCGATCTAGGTGGGGCATTTCTAATTTTGCACAATTCGATTGTCGGCACTCTATAGAGAGTACATAAGAACTTGCGAGTGTTTGGATACTTATGATGCATAGTAAAATACTACACATGCTATTAAAAAAAATGGGTTCCTTTTCCTTACATTTAGGGTATGAATGTTTGAATTGGAGTGTTTCAAGATAGTTATTATAGCTTAGCATGAGTTGGAACAAGTAATGCTAAATTCTAATTATCAAGAATGGATACTTTGGAATGACATAGAAATTACTTTGCAAAAAATGCCATATGCATTGACTCGTACGGGGACTAAATTTTCAATGAAGAATATCATCATAATGTTCGGGGATTTATCCCGGTTATTTTTCCTTCTTCTGTGTTGTCTCTACACACGACATTTTTTTTAACCATAAAGCGAGAATTACAGCGATCTGCTTTGTCTCTACACATTGCATTTTTTTTCACATAACGAAATTACATTGATCTCAATTCATGATCGAGGTTTTGTGATCTGCAAAACTCGGAGAGAGTTACATTTCAGTGTGAATATCTTATGAGAACACACGGCACATGTTTCATAAAGCCTCTTAGGAGAGATTTTCCTTTATAAAGATCAATTATTTCAAGCATCACAATAAATAGTCAATTTCACCAACATGTCTTCACTGCGACTTTTACGCAGAAGTGATGAAAAAGGGTTCTCTCTTCTATCTCTCCGGAAGGTTTGTCATATTTATTTATCTTGTTTCCTTGTAGCATTATTCGAGTAATGACAAACTTACATCGTCACGATCGTACGATCTGTTAATCCTACCTTTTATATATAGTAATAGGCAAGTCAAACTTTTTAGCAAGTGCAAAGAAGTTCCATTGTGGATGCCGGTGGAATTAACGAGAGAGAAATCATTATTTAGTTTTCATTGTTCAAGTATGTTGTGCTATACACCTATATATTTTTTTAAATTTTAAGTCGTTTACTAGTGTGTCCTAGGCAAACCTTAAAAACATATGTCAATTCCTAGCTTGTTTATTTGTCAAAAGTGACCGGGAAGGAAGCAACCGGACCTAGAATAGCATCATATGGTAACTAAGTTAGCGGGGAGCGGGGATATGGACACGGATGCGGATTATAGATCCGCGTGATTTTGAAAAGCCGGGATCCGGATATGGTGAGGATATGTTAACTTAGTTTGGAAAAATGCTCGGTTAGTTCATATCAAAATGTAAAATGTGTAGTTACATTCGGTAAACACATTTAATCAATGAGTATAATTACATTCGGTTAACACATTTAATCACTAATTTGTAAAATGGAGTTAACACATTTAATTACTAATTTGTAATTTGTAAAATGGGTATATTTTCATTCGGTTAACACATTTAATTATACATTCATGCATGCTTGACCAAAGTCACATGATTTTGGTGATAGCATCTTCTAGTGGAATGACATGAAGTGTGCTTGTGATGCATATTGCAAAAGATAAAATAGAAAAAAAATATATCGATGAAATCACAATTGCAATCTTAAGTTGATTTGGATAAATTCAAACAAAATTTCTCAAGCTATTCAACAACCATCATATTATTTTTATTATATATAGATCTCCTCATTAACACAATTTCTCAAGCTATTAAACAATCATCATATTATTTTTATTACATAGATCTCTTCTCATTACGTCTCTATTTTTGTAGACAATACAATGGAATTCTTTATTATGCTTTCACTCGTTGTTCTTTTTACTAGTCTCGTTAGAATAAAAGGACATTCAAATATAATTACTTAGAATTATCTCAAATTATCAATATAACAAATACCTATCTAATTGTTTAATCATATAATTCAGCCACATGTTAAAGAAGATCATCTTGCTCGTAATTGGTTCTTGTTTATACGGAATATTCTTGTATTTGGATTTCTCTTGTACACAAGTCCACCAATTGAGTCTGCAAGTGGTCCATATTGGTTCATGGAGCCATTGTCTTTGTAAGATTCATGAATTATGCATTTTATTTGAGGTGCGCTTGTTAAAATCCAGTGAGATATGCCTTCCATTTTGATCGCACAATGCCAGGGAAAAGTAAACCAAATAATCAAACTTTATAATTTGAATTTTAAATATTTATATTTATTTTAATAAAAATATTAATTTTTAATTTTAAAATTATTAATTTGTTATTTATGTAATTTTATTTTTTTATTTCATTTTATTTATTTGTTTGTTTATTTATTTATTTATTAATCTTTATTTTATTTTATTTCTATTTATTTATTTATTTTATTCTTGTTTTTGTAATTAAGAATTTAATTTTTTATTTTATTTATTTATTTTTATCTATTTTAATTTTAATTTTAACTATATCTTTATTTTATTTTATTTCTATTTATTTATTTATTTAATTAATTTTAATTTTTATTTTTCTTATTTTTTTTATTGGTTTTGAAATCTTTTCTTATCATAGCATGTAATTATTAAAAATAAAATAAATATATAAATTCAAACTTTAAATATTGTTTAATTACTTTTAACATTTAATTTATTCGATAATAATAAAAACAATTGAATATCCTTTAAATAATGCACAGAGACTATCTCTCTCTTTTATAAAGTGCTTGAATATTAATAGAAATCCTCCCCTTGTAAAGCTTGTATTAAAAAGGCAATATCCTCTCATTATATTTTGATGTTCGAACTTCTTAGACCATAACCCCAAGCAATAACAAGTATACGCCCTCGAAAGGCTACATTCCATTGCTATGTTACTAGAGATGGCATGATAGTGAATTTGGTTGATTTCGAGTCCACGGAGGCCATTTATTCTTCTTCCTCTGTTCTCCTAGGAAGAGTTGGAGAAGAATTAACTCAACATCTACCTGTTTTGCCCCCCTTACATCATTGGAAGGTTTCCTTTCAGCGTTCCTTTGCACCTCCCGGTGCAATTGCTAGTTATATATATATATATATATATGAAAAAGTAATTGAAGGTAAAGTACAATAGTTCTTTTTTAATAAGAAGAAAATGTTTGACTAATTTAATTTTTAATATAAAATATTAATAATTTATTGGAGAATGGTTTTATTGAGTCGAAAGGTTCATTATACAATTCAGTATAAGAGATGTGTAAATATGTCATGTTCTCAAAAATAATATAATTAATTAATTAGATAGAATAATATATATATATATATATATATATATATATATATATATGAAAAATTAATTGAAGGTAAAGTAGAGTAGTTCCTTTTTAGTAAGAGGAAAATGTGCGACTAATTTAATTTTTAATATAAAATATTAATAATGATAAAATATAAAATTATACCCCGAATGCGGGTGCTCAGAAGGAATGAAATGTGGCAGAGGATTTCAATCGGCGCGTGTGATTCTACCACCGCCACCCTTCCTCTTGTCCTCAGCCTTATTAATTGCATTAACGACGAGCCACCCACTACATTTATGCAGCACAGTTGCCCATGCTTGCGTCTGCTCTTCAGCACTATGGCTCCTTCCAGAAGCTTCACGCCTGCTTTGTTGCCTTTGTGCTCTTGTTGCTCCTTGGCTATCTCAGAGCACAGCTCCAGAACCATCACTGGGCGCAGATGTTCAATTTTCTATTGCATAGACCTCATTTCGGGCTTACATGTTTCGCAGAGCTCCCATTTCTCTCAGGGATTCTGGTCTCACTCTGACTCCTTCCCTGATCCATTCACCATTTCTCTGCCTTCTGAGCTCAGCACTGGTCCGCTCATTCATTCCCCACCCTCAGCTTCTTGCTTTATCTTACTCAGTCATTCTCAATTGTTTCCAATGCCTCATCTGTGCCAAAGGATGCGGTGTCGTCGCAGCTCGAGCCATGGCTGTCCTTCCCGCCACCCTCCTTCCACCTCTCCGAGCTCCTCGTCTCCTCCCTAGGACTCCCCATTGGGTTGTTACTCTGAGACAAGAAGTGGTCTTGGCTTCCAAGCTAGTCGCGGGATTTCTCAGCCTGCAAGAGGCATCTCCAGTCTCATCCCCGATCAACAGCATACTGCCTAGTTCCGTTTCCCTTGTTTTCTCAACATGCCGACTATAACTACCACCATTACCGTTGATTTTAAAGAGGAGCCCCCTGAATTGAGTTCCAAGCTTCCGAGCACTAATCTGGCACAATTGGCGGCTGAAAGGCCTAGCTCTCCCTCCAAAGGTGGTCAGAAAAGGAAAGCGGTCGAGTGCAGCACCTCGCAGGATCTCAAAGTTGAAGCCGGTTCAGGCGACACCAAGCGAGGCTGTTATAGTGCTACAAAGGATAAGCAGGATGAGGACAACACCAAGCGAGGCTGTTCCAGTGCTAAAGTTGTTATGCAGGACGAGGAAGACCCTTACGCCTATGCATGTCACATGGTTGAATCTCCCCCCTCCTCTCAAGGTACTTAAATGGCTAATCTCCATTTTTTCTTATTTTTGGACGGACGATAGTCCAGGTTAGGCACTGGTTTTTGCTCGCTGCCACAACTTGGTTATCTTCATATTTATAGCTTGTCTATTCGCCTGTTTCCCTTTTGCGGGTGGCTGTGTTTTTTGTCTGGGAAAGATTTTTTATCCATCACCTATCTTAGTTACTGTGGGTTGAAAAACTGTTGGAGCTTCATGGCTGGTTTCCCCTATGAGTGCAGCACTCTCTTCTTGAATTTCTTGATAAAGCTTCATGGCTGTTACTGTGGGTTGTTACTGTGGATGGATAAACTGTTAGAGCTTCATGGTTGTTTTAGAATGCCCACACCACGGGCCAGAACTTCTGAGGCCCAGGCCTCCATGTAATATTTTTTTGTATACTAATAGATTAAACTTATTTAGAAATAAATAAATAAATAAATAAATTATATAAAATTATACAATTTAAACAATGAAAAATTACCACAGATTTATATTAATCACATTTTTACAAAGCAGTAAAATGTATTAATTGTTTTTTATCAAGTTTGAGATTTGATTTATCTAGGCTTTCTATAGCCGCTATGTGTAAATATGTTTTTCCCTTTTAAAATAAAAATAAATTATTCTCTAAATGGAAAAACAACGTTGAATATAATAAAAATGAAAAAAAATATGTTCTATGCATTTTTAATTACTTGTCCATATAACCTAATATCATGTAGAGTAAGATGTTTACAACCTTATGTTTTTCAAAAATATTTTAATACGTGATATCAACTTTATATAAATCTATATATAGAAAAAAAATGTTAAAAGAAAATATTTTAATGTATGATAGAATCAAATATCCAATGTGAGTTATGAATTAATATAAAATGACTCAATAGACATGTTATATAATCTCTACAATATTCAAAAGTGCAATTTAAACACTAAAAAAATACACATTGTTTGTTTAATTCTAAAATAAGTTTTCAACAAAAGAAATTTGATCCCTTTCGGCTCATGTTAGATCTGTGTTTTAGATAAATCTATGCTGATTTATTTCCCTTTCAAGTTGCGTACCTCACTGGGCTGTCCTGATATGGGATACGTGGCTAGCTTGGAAAACTACCTAGACGAATTGGAAGCTAAAAACAATACTTCACGTTGTGTAGGTGGCGGAAGTAAAATCTACGTCACACATTCATAGAGGGTATAAACATACTACATCACACTTTCTTGGTAAAGATTTTATGCTGGAAACGGGTGGGTTAATAAACAGTCTCTATACCAATCGTCTTATGACAATTCGAAACGACCAAAGAAACCGTTTAAGCCATCGTTGGAGGGACGAATGCTCAACTTTGGTCATGAAATTATGTGGGATCGAGCGACCACTCTAACCACCGAAAAACTTGTTGGACGCAGGTATTTCGATACCAGGATAGGAAAGAGAACATGGAACATTGGCTTTCTACGGCATGGACCAAAATTTTAGGATATCCGCCCAATGTTTGCAAATTACTCAATGGTTGGTTCAGTTAACATTTCATGAACCCGGAAGATGTTTTCGAGGTTCTACGTAGACCTTGGGAAGATGTTTCATGGACCTTCATTGATGGTACATTGGGTTCAACCCAGCAAAGGATACCCCTAAAAATAATATGACTTGGGTTAAGTTGGCAGGACTCCCTTTGGAGTTTTGGACTCTGCTTGCTCTCACTACAATCAGAAATTATATCTGTAGATGTGTGTTCATGGATCCAAAATGTTTGGGTGTCTATGATAAAAGGGTGACGTGGGTGTTGGTGGAATTATCCTTCACCGGCGGACTACCTCCACATATTGACCTGAACTCGGAGCAATTGACATACAGACAGTGCCTACATTATTTGCAGACCCCCTTCAAATTCTATATATGCCATCAAATGGGTAAATTTATGCTCTCCTGTCAGCGGCAGTTACCTGGGAGACATGAAGCACGTAGCACAGAGAACGACTATCATCCTAGGGCGAGACAATTCAATGAGACCTCCTCGACCTAATGGAGAAATTCATATAAGTCCAATCCTTCAGTACATAATCCCCATATTTTTACTTCCTCTCAGTTATCGGGTGGGGAGGTTGTAATGCATGGAATTGGGTTGATTAATTTGGATAATTCCCTTTTGCTGCTTTCGCGTCTATTCTTCTAATACCTGAACCTGTGGGGGGTGGGAATTTCCTTTTGAATTCAAGTCGGTGTCGCCCTCCTCCTCCGTCTGTGGGAAGGAAAATATCTCCTTATCTCTTGGCCGAAGCTAAGTACTCTGATTGTATATCTGTTGAGGATGATGGAACTCAACCGATATCTGTTTCTCATGACTTGTTAGTATCGTCGAGGGCGAGATGTTGTGATCAGATATTGGGTGATTATCAAACGCCATGGTATGGGCATCGACCCCCTTTTCATTTACCAGACCTATCAAAATTAGATTGTTTGGATATCGGTGGGGTCACTCCTAGGATGAACCAGACGACTCGGCAGTCTCATTCGATGTCTGATCCGGAACTCCATCTGGAACAATCAGAGTCTCCCCCTTTCACCATGCGTCCTCCCATGTTGCCACACAATTCCATTAGAAACGACCTGGAATACATGCTACATATTCGGGATGCTGAATTGACCTCCCTCATGGTGCACACAGAGAAACCAACATCACCAACTATTATTATGAATCTGAAATTTGTGGGAAATTTCACCATCCTAAGGGGTAAGGGTCGACTCTGCGTAAAGAAAAAACCCATTAATGGTGGGATGTTAGATTCAGAACTTAAGATGAACAATTTTTGGGATGTCTCGGTTTCACTTGCCATTGACAAGGTTCTTAGAGAATTAGAGCATGACTCTTGTGGTTCATGATGATGGTATTTTCTCTCGATGTGTAGGGATTGGGGGTGTAGGGATAAATTTTCTTTTCTGAAGAATTTTTGTTACATGATTGATCCTTCTTTGATATTTATTCAAGAAACCATGGTGGAGGTTGATAAAGCTTTGTCATTTTTCCGTTCTATGTATCTAGAATGGAACATAGTGGTAAAGGACGTGGTAGGTAGATCTAGGGGATTGCCATTGTTATGGGATCCTAGATGGGTCGCTCTTAAAACTTATAATTTTTTGGAGGTATCATATTGATTGGATTCCTTGGGGGACATAAACACAGGGTACACCTGGTCAATGTATATGCCCCATAAAATGACAAGGGTCATTTCTGGAAAAGAATGGAAGACTGCGAGGTACTTAATCTTGGAAATGCTATTATAGCGGGTGATTTGAACTACACTCTATACTCATAAATGATCTGGGGTGAACAAAGTAGAAGTGATCCACTGTGTCATTACATTGGATACATGTTTAGGGAGGCCAATTTAAAGGAAATGAAGAAGGAGGTCAGATGTCCCACTCGATTCAATGATAGAAAAGGGGAAGACTACATAGCAAAGAGAATAGACCATATTCTAGTAAATGAAGATATTATACTACAGATGGGCATGATCAGAACATAGGTGGAGGGTCTTCTCATCTCACATCACAGGCCACTTGTCATGAAGTGGCAGTTTGAGAGGAAATTAAAAGGATGCCCTTTCAAATTCAATTGCATATGGCTGGAGGAAAACGATTTCAACATATTGGTCAATGATTTCTTAACAACTCATAAAAGGGGAAATGGGGTCTCTTCCATGGTGCACCTAACTCAAATATTATGTGCCCTAAAATTGAAAGTCATAGTTTGGGAGAGACAGAAGAAGGGGAAGCTAAAAAGGAAACTGCAGGAAAATGTCTGAGAGACCAATTTTTTTTTTGAAAAAATGGATTATGGTCATATGGCATGCAAAGGCTAGAACAGAATAAAAACTCTATAAAGGGAGAAACATAACATCCTTAATATACATGAACATTCATGGCAGTTAAAGGGTCATGTCATCTAGTTAAAAGAGGGAGACAAAAATACCAAATACTTTCACTCCTATTCAATCGGTAGGAAAAAAACTAATGTTATATGGGAGATTTATGTAGATGTTCAACAACACATCACTACTCACATGATATAGAGGGTTGTGGTAAAAAATTTTGAAGAATTGTTTAAGAAAAGGGATGGAATACATATTGTGGAACAACTTTGGGCAGTGGAAGAATTTTCACATATGTTTCAGCCATCGTAAAATGAAATGTTGAGATTTGCAGTTACGGTAGAAGAAGTGGAAAATTTACTGAAGTCTTTTTCCAGAGACAAGAGTTTGGGGTGGACAGGTGGACCTCGAATTTTTTCTTACACTTTGTTGACCACTTGATACTGGATATTAATGGGATGGTGGAGGAGGCGAGACTTTAGGGGCAGGGGCATGGGGAAATCAATTCCATGTTCATCCCATTAATTCCAAAAAATAAAAGCACATACTCATTTGATGATTATAGGTCTATATCACTCTACAACACATTATACAAAATTATCTCTAAAATCATTGCAGATCCTATTAAATGGGTACTGTCCAGATTCATTTCGAGGGAAAGGTACAGGTTCCTACATAACAGGATTATACATGATGCTATGGGAACTAGACAAGAAATATTACACACCATACATAAGAGGAAGTTGAAGGCGGTAGTGATGAAAGTTGACCTCAGTACGGCTTATGACCATGTGAAAGCACTACTACGTATGATTTTATATAATGTCAAAATCAACAATGAGACCATGGATTGGATTATGGGGTGCATAACAGGGTCTTCAATGGCGGTCCTCATAAATGGCACTCCCTCCTATTTTTTCAAATCGAGGTGTGGGTTAAAGTATGGTTGTTCTCTATCGCCCTTGCTTTTCATCCTGATTATGGTCTCCCTCAGCAACAAAATAAACCAAGCTTCTAAAGCGGGTTTATTCAAAGGCATTAATATCACTATTCATAGAATGATTATTCATAGTTTTTTCATATATTACATACTAATTTTTGGCATGCAAATCATACATATATGGGAAAATCTCAAAAACATTTTTATGAAATTCTGCACGGTGTTGGGTATGATTGACAATGTTGGAAAATCTTGTATCATATTTACATATGGTGACCCAGAGATCATCAATCGCATCAGTGATACCTTTAACTATAAAAGCTCTGACCTGAAAGATGGCCTGACATATCTGTGTTTCCACTTGAAAATATCTAATTACAGCATGATACAGTAATAATGGCTCATCGAGAAATACCGTAAGAGGATTAATGGATGGACAGCCAAATGGCTATCTAAAGGAGGGAAACTTAGTCTGGCATAGGTTCTTCTCCAAAAATTTACAATTTACTAGACTCACCTTTTCTCCATACCGTGGACTGTCATCAGAAAGATTAAGGCTACCATATCTAATTTCATATGGAATGGGGGAAGAGGCAGAGGTAAATACCACGTAGCGAGATGGGACAACATCACTCTACCCAAGTGTTGGGGAGGCCAGGGATCGATGGATATAGACACAATCAGAAAGGCCTTACTATTAAAGTCAATGTGGAAAGTTTTCCAAACATCGAGCATATGGAGCAACATCATCAGACACAAGTACCTCAAAAACCAGTCACTGAAGACATTGATTATATCAGGGTGGGAGGGGTGGGTCAGGTGATCCACAATTTGGACACTGTTCACATTCATGTTAAGGTGGAACTTTGGAAATGGCATGAAAATGATGACCGAGGAGGGAGGCATAAGGGGACACCCCGAATTCAATAACATGGAACCTAGGTTGATCAACAAATTACAGGGCATGGGTATTTTTTACATTGGACAGATCATACATAGTTGGCAAGGAGGATACCCTTTGTGGCGGGAGGCAAATGATCTGGGTTTTTTGGGCAATGAGGTGATTGAGTAGGACAATTTCCTAGATGGAATGAGACTCATGGGCATAGTCAAATAACAGAAAAGAGACTCCATCTGCTGGGGAGGTAATATCAGAAAAGGTAATGTCATCACCTCTTAAACATATTTGGAACTCATAAAACTACAGACTGGACATGTACAAGAATGCTAGTTTTTTCGTATATGGAAGGAAAATGTATAGATAAAAGTCATCATATTCCTCTGGCCAGTTTCGAAAGACATAAATTTTACATGGACAAACCTTATGAAAGAGGGTAAGATTGGGTCATGGATCTGCAGATTGTGTATGCAACATGGAGAAGACAACACACGTATCTTCTACACTTGTGATTTTGCGAGACAAAATTGTAATATACACTTTACAACCTTGAAATTACAACAGAAAAAATTATATGTCAATAGAAGAATGCATCAACTGGTGGTATGACAATGGAAAACAATACTGGACCATTCCTCTACACTTCCATTAGCACATATGGTGTTGCAGAAAGAAGTGGATGTTGTTGGAGCAAACAGTGCACAACAATATAAAAGCACATTCACAGATATTAAAAACATGCATAGGAAACACAGGGGTTTTAACGTGGTTCACCCAATCCTCCTGGGCTACGTCCACACAACATAGGCATCGACAGTCTTTATTAATCAAAACAGGAGATTACATAATTAATCAAATCCTCCCAAACTCTCACACTCCACACACCCTTCAAACAATCCGTATGGATGCCTGTTATATAGCAAAGAGAATCTAACTTCCTCATAAATCCTCTCACATCAAATTTAGGATGCATTAACTCCCTCCCAACAAACTGAAGCTAATCTAGGAACTAATTCCTAATTTTTGTCACCTACTGAGATTTTTCCTATTTTATTTAAAACAGAAAATCTCAACAATCTCCACCTTGACAACAATTAGCCTGATGCCCTGTTCTTTATTATTTTATCTTTTCTGCGAGCCAAGAGAAGCCAAACACCAACGTAGCTTCTCTAACAAAACTGGTTTCGTGAACATGTCTGCACAATTTTCCTTTGTATGCACCTTTTCAAGAGAGACTCCCCTTTCAGTAATAACCTGTCTTACAAAATGGTACTTAATTGGAATGTGCTTTGATTTACTATGATAGGCCGGATTCTTAGCCAAATGTATTGCACTTTGACTATCACAAAGTAACCTGATGTTGTCCTGCAACCTACCAAATTCCCCAAGCAAACCTTTCAACCAAACCGCCTCTTTGCAAGCATGCGAAGCAGCAATGTATTCTGCTTCAGTAGTGGATAAAGCAACAATGTTTTGTAGCTTCGACATCCAGCTAATAGCTCCACCTGCAAGAGTAAAGACATACCCTGAAGTTGACCTTCTCTTATCCAAATCACCTGCAAAATCAGAATCAACATACCCGCAAACAAATTCACTACTCTTATTGTAAGTGATACAATAACTACTTGTGCCTCTCAAATACCGAAGCACCCATTTCACTGCTGAACAGTGTTCTTTACCCGGATTTGCCATATACCTGCTGACAACCCCAACTGCATGTGAAATATCTGGTCGAGTACAAACCATCGCATACATCAAACATCCTACTACATTAGCATATGGAATTCGAGACATATAATCCTTTTCTTCATCTATATTAGGACATAAACTGGAAGAAAGCTTAAAATGGGAAGCTAAAGGGACTGACACAGGCTTCACATTGTTCATTCCAAACCTCAAAAGTATTTTCTCAATATACTTCTGTTGTGATAGCCACAGCTTACCATTGCTCCTGTCTCTGAAAATCTCCATGCCCAAAATCTGTCTTGCTGCTCCTAGATCTTTCATATCAAATGTCCTTGCCATATGAGTCTTCAACCTGTTGATTTCTTCAATGCTTTTGCTTGCTAAAAGCATATCGTCAACATACAACACTAAGATAATGAACATGCCATTACTTAACTGCTTAAAGTAAACACAATGATCATATTCACTTCTTATATATTTTTGACTCAACATGAAAGAATCAAACTTCTTATACCACTGCCGAGGCGACTGCTTCAGGCCATATAATGACTTCTTGAGCCTGAAGACAAATTTCTTATTGCGATGCTGAACAAACCCTTCCGGTTGTTCCATAGATATTTCCTCATCTAAGTCTCCATGTAGAAATGCAGTCTTAACATCTAGTTGTTGTAACTCTAAATCAAACAAAGCAACTAAAGCTAACACAATTCTAATTGAAACAATTTTAACCACTGGTGAAAAAATCTCATGAAAGTCAATACCGGCTTTCTGAGAAAACCCTTTTGCAACCAGTCGCGCTTTGTACCTGTCCTCCGTATCATTCACACCCCGTTTCACCTTGAAAACCCATTTGCATCCCACAATTTTCCTGTCTTTTGGAAGTTCAACCAGATCCCATGTGCCATTCTTACCTAAGGCCATCATTTCTTTCCTTCATAGTTGCTTTTCCACTTATCACTTTTTGAACCTTCTATTGCTTCACGATAGCACATAGGTTCATCGTCATTAGCGATGAAATGCAAGCGAAGTAACATAATCATCATACCTTCTAGGAGCACGTTTTATCCTTGTAGACCTCCTTAAAGTTGTTTTACGGTGCTTCCGTAATTGGTCGACTACCATCTGTAGGAACTTCTTGTCGATCACCATCCGAGACCCTGTTCATGACCTACATCGAACCACATGTTCATGTTACGATTACGAAACTCGTTCATGACTAATATCTCGAACTATGACTATCATTAGAAGTGCTATCAATCCCGAATGTGCTGAAAATCAAATACATCATCTGTTTTCAATTTACTATCTACATCTAAGCGTACAAGAGAGGATTCATCAAACTTTACATCTCTCGTTGATGATGATTTTGCGGGTAGTAGGATCCCACAATCTATATCCCTTTCTTCCAACACCATACCCAACAAAGATATACCTTTTAGACTTTGGATCTAACTTAGTTCGTCGATGTTTAGGCACTAGAGCATATGCATCACAACCAAACACTACGAGTTTAGAATAGTCACAAGGGTGTCCTTTCCATACCTCTTGCGGAATCTTGCATTCTATGGCCGTCGATGGAGATCGGTTTATCACATAACAAGTGCATGACATCGCTTCAGTCCACAACTCCTTTTGCAACCCGGCGTTACTCAACATACTCCTTGCTCTCTCTAGAAGAGTCCCTGTTCATGCGTTCGGCAACTCCATTTCTTTGAGGAGTATAAACCGTGGTCTTATGTCTCTCGATCCCTCGCATCATTGCAATAGTCTGTCAAACTCCTTGGAAGTAAACTCACCACCATTGTCGGGTTCTTAAACACTTTATTGTTCTACAGTGTTGTTTTCTACCAATGCTCTAAAGCTGCTTGAAAAGCGAAAAAACATCGGACTTCCTTTTCAACATGTAGACCCACACTTTCCTAGAAAAGTCATCAATAAATGATACAAAATACGACGAACCACCATATGAAGTTGTAGGTGTTGGACTCCAAACATCTCGAATGTATATAATCAAGTATGCCTTTACTAGTATGTTTGCTCGTTTTAAATTTTTGTTTACTTTGTTTTCTAAACAAGCAATGCTTACAATCTAACTTTTCCGGACTTTCGATTTGGAAGTAACTTGCGATCGACCCAAAATTTTCAACCCTCTTTTGCTCATATGGCCCAACCTTTGATGCCATAGCGAATGGAACCTCTTGTCATGTTCGGACACCGTAGACACATGAGCCCGACCTGTTCTTCCTTCTAAGCGAAACAGATTTCCTACTTTCTTAGCTTTCATTACTAGTAAAATACTTTTATAGATTTTCATAACTCCACCTTGAATTACAGTTTTATATCCATTTGTGTCAAGTGCTCCCGATTGAAATTAGATTTTTTCTTAAGTCTCGGAACATGTCTCACATCTGCTAACAATTTAGTTGTGCCATCAAACATTTGCGGTTGTATACTTCCTATTCCCACAATATTAGATGTGACATCATTACCCATGTACACGACTCCATCATTAACTGATCTATACGTCTTAAACCATTCTCTGTGAATACACATGTGGTTTGATGCACGGAATCTAACAACCAATGTTGATCATGTTTTGACATATTAACGGACAACACTTCGTCACTCATACACGAACCGGATGCCGAACACCGTATCCGTCGCATTTGCCTCCTCCTTCTCTCGCTCGAAGAAACTGCTTTTTCTTCTCGTTTCTTGTCTCTTCCCGCCAGTCTTTCTTCAAATGCCCTCGATTTGCCACAAAACCAGCACTTTACTTTGCTCTTCTTCCCTTTCGACTTTGAACGCGAATCGCTGCAGCTTACCGGAGCGTCTTTCTCTAGAACGACCTCTAGCCATCATTGCCTTCGATGTAGAGGTGTCGACGTTCGACTTCTTCCTCGTCTCCTCGGACAACATGGCTCCAACCACATCGTCAAACTCAGGGACAGGCTGCGATACTAAAGCTTATGGAAGTAACAAAGTGATCCCACGATTCGGGCAATGAACACAATAGAGTTATTGCCTTATCCTCCGAATCAAATTTTACATCTAGATTTTGTAATTGTACCACTAGAGTATTGAAAACATTCGGATGGTCGATAATCGAGGTACCTTCCTTCATCACGCAAACTATAAAGTCGCTACTTCGGGAGAATACGATTTGTCAAGGATTTCTTCATGTAGAGCTTTTCAAGCTTTATCCCATAAGCCCTGCGGCGGTCTTTTTCGACACAATGTTGAACGGAACGTCATCCGCCGAAACATAACCGAATTGCGCTCGGAGCTCTGTCATCCAACTCATCCCATTCATCCTCCGTCATGGAAGAAGGCCTTTTGCTTTTTCCCCCAACGGTGCTTTCGCCACGCCTTGTTGAACCGGCGGATCGTGCATCTTTAGCTTCCAGGATCTCGAAATTGTTTTTTCCGTTGAACTTTTCAATTTCAAACCGGGCATTTTGAGTTTTCGCCATCTTATTTCAGCAAAAAAACACGATAATCTCCGCAACTAACTTTTAAATAAAGAATGCTTTAATCAAAAAAAAATTGCCCTTGCCTTATAATATCATGGCATATTACAATTAAAAAAAAATCTTCAAATCGATTTTAAAAAACCACCCTTTACCTTATAAAAAAGGCCTTTCACTTCAAACAATAAAGTGCCACCCCTTTTTTTTTAAATATAATCTATATTACACTTTTTTTTAAAACCCTCTTTTAAATCGATTTAACATATCGATTTAACATATGCCATATGCACTTAAAAAAAAAATTACCATTCGATTTTTATGAGGCATATAATAAAAAAAAAATGGATGCCATAAAAATTTCAGAAAATCGATGGCATATCATGAAACTTCAAAACGACGGCATAACATCGATTCAACTTATCGTTCATGGCGCAGCGTAAATCGGTTCATGGCTCGTTTAATTGTCAACTCATTCGGACGTTGCCCGATGACTGTATGATCGTCCGACGCGAGCACCGATAATTATACGCGACGATGACGCCTACCGACAACGATTGTTTTTTGAACCCGCCTACGGCGATCCGTTCACAATCTACGGGCACACAAAAAATGAACAGCGTGATCTCAATTGGCGTGATCTCGAATGTGAACAGCGTGGCCACTTTATGTTAAGGCTGCCACGCACGCGGTCTTAACGCAGTCTAGATGTTAACGCAGTCTAGATGTCAATTCCACGCAGTCTTAACATCTAGTTCAATGCACCCCCAGCAATACGCAGCCCAACCGCTCCACCTCCAGCACGTGCTCCAGCTGCACCACGCCTCCAACACCCTCTGATACCAATTGTTGGAGCAAACAGTGCACAACAATATAAAAGCACATTCACAGCTATTAAAAACATGCATAGGAAACACAGGGGTTTTAACGTGGTTCACCCAATCCTCCTGGGCTACGTCCACACAACATAGGCATCGGCGAGTCTTTATTAATCAAAACAGGGAGATTACATAATTAATCAAATCCTCCCAAACTCTCACACTCCACACACCCTTCAAACAATCCGTATGGATGCACGTTAATATAGCAAAGAGAATCTAACTGCCTCATAAATCCTCTCACATCAAATTTAGGATGCATTAACTCCCTCCCAACAAACTGGAGCTAATCTAGGAACTAATTCCTCATTTTTGTCACCTACTGAGATTTTTCCTATTTTATTTAAAACAGAAAATCTCAACAGATATATTTCAGGTGAAGGGATACACACCCACTAAGCTATCCAAACAGGTCATTAGAAACTGGGGTGGACCAAAGGTCATTGACAAACAACCCAAAGATCTATCACATCGACTAAGGTCTTTTGACATACACTATCTGACGGGTTTTTTTGATGGGGAAGCCTAGAACAACATATGTGGATGGGGAGCATGGTTAATGATCAATCCTTTATGCCACTACAAAATCCATTGGTATGGAGGACAAGGCACAAACACCTGAGAAGAATTATTAGCACTATGGGGTCTCTTGTGGTTCTCGAAGCAACTATACATTGACAAAATATGGATCTTTGGAGACTTGAAATTCTGATTCACCACATGAACCACATGAACACTTTGGCCCGAGGACATCTCTCAAACTAGTTGGATAAAATACATGAACTGTGCCGGACTTTCTCACATATATCCTTCAACCACATATACAGGGATAAAAATGACACTGCAAATAGGCTATCCAAAAAAAGACTTCAATGCTCTTTCGAAGAAATGCATTATGAATTAATGGATGCCTCAAGAAGTGGGGCAAAGAGCACCGTCAAACTCTTCTGAACATGGAAAAGAACAACACAATAGTTTTCTGAGTATACCTCGGGGTGATAGTACTCATTGTCATGACAACTCTTCATATCACAGGATGGTGATGGTGCAAATATTAAACCTATTTGCTTTTGTTCAAATTAGAATACTATGTCTTGGTACGCTGCACGCAGTTATTTTGTTTTCCTTTTTGTGAACCGACTCTGTGGATTTGCGATGCCTTGTATATAGACATGAACTGCTAATTTATAATTTATAATACAGTTATGTGAAACACCTAAAAATTCTGTATGTAGCTCTTACACGAATTAATATAATTAATATGAATATGTACTAGCAATGCGAGACGTTTTTTTTTTTTTGAAAAAAAAGTATTACACTACCATTAAAACTTAAAAACATATTGTATCATACTTATACTGCCGTTAACCGGTGGTCTCTCACATCAATAATGGCACGCAATCCGACGATAGAGGTATTCAATAATTGACTTTATGGGTGTACGTTGGATGCGAATGCCCGACGATAAAGGTATTCAATAATTGACTTTATTTGTGTGCCTTGGAGGCGAATGCAAAATACCGTCAATGATAGTAATGATCAAATAATAGTGTGGACAAGGATTATTTTGGCAAAAATCAATTCACATCGATTCAAAGACCATATGAGTGAATGGAATGCCAGCATAATAATTTCTGCGAATCTATGATGATAATGCGAAAGTTAGGTTGAGTTGCTGACTTCATATATATTGTGTGTGCTAATTGGCTGATATGTATTAAAGTTCAATCTGAACTAAAGATAATCTTCAAATCACCATGTAAAATCGGATGGACGAAAATACTTGCCACTCTTTCACGCGACGCAAGACCCTAAATATTCGATTAAATCTGATCACAAACAAATATTTCATCTCTCGTCAGCAAAGCCATTCCAATGACGTCGTTATTATATCACTTATCGGGTTTGGGAGTTCAAGCGCGGGTTTCTTCTACTTACCCTTATTTTTTTTCAAAAGTAATCATCGTGGGGATAATAATTGTTGTGGTGTGGGCGAGGCCCATTTATGAGATTATGCTTAGCTTTCTCATTCAAAGAATTTGAATCATCTTCTTCGGCCTTATTTTTATTCAAACGTAATCATCGTGGCGATAATAATTGTTGTGGTGTGGCCAGGCGCATTTGTGAGATTATGATTAGCTTTCTGATCTAAAGAACACATTTGTTAAAATTGTTGAATCATCTTCTTCGGCCTTTTCTCATGAAAAGAAACAATGACAGGAAAGGAATTCAAAATTGAATTCATTTCAAAAGCAAAGAAATAAAGATTCACAAAAGTCTTCATTACCTTATCTACCTTAATGTTAAGAATGTCAATGAGAGAAGGATTTTAGGATGCGTCAAAACTGAAATTTCTGCAGGATGAGATGCGCACTGTTCTGAAAGAAGATATTTAAAAAATGAGAGAGAAAATAATAAAAGATTGTAGTGACATAAATGATCTCGCACAAAGTGCAAACCTAGGTTCCTATCCGTTCCTCTATTAGACTTTAAGCTAGCTTCTTCTAATACATCACATGCTATACTTTTCGATATCTTGAATTTATGTTATTCCCAGCAAAGATAGCATTACAAATATAGCCACATACAAAGTGGAACCTAGTAGATTGAGTGTGCTTCCACTTCCACTAAGTCATATGATCACATTTAGGAATTAAAGTTCTTATTTCATTATCCAAATGGGAAACAATTTTATATAAATAATATATATTTATATATAATATAAATATTTTTTTTGAGAGGTACATTATAAATTATTATCTAAAAGGGAAGCATTTTTATATAAATAATATATATTTATATATAATATATTTTTTGTTGAGAGATATATTATAAATTATATATGGAGATGTTATCACTCATATTACTTTCACTCAATTAGTTGTTATTATTGTAAAATAATGAAGGAAATGTGGTAATTAAAAAGCACAACGTAGCATGACGAAGATATGGTAAAAATATTTCACTTTCATTATGTAAGAGAAAAAAAAAACTTATATTAACTTTTCAAATTTTTAGGACAAGAAATAAATAAATTGTTTAAATATCCATGTTATGTAATATATTTCAACGTGAGCTATATTTGTACATAAAGAAGGAATATATATATAGAGAGAAAAATTAAATTAATTACTTTCTAATAAAATGATAAAATATAATTCATTTAAATGTTAATAAACTAATTTTACTCATAAATAAAATATTTTAATGAATATGTATTTCAAACTATATTAATAATCCAAAAATATTTTAATATAGAGAATGTCTTGTAAATATGAAATATTTTTTTTGCATATTAAATAAAATATTTCAATTTCATTTATGTTTATATACATATAACAAATTAAAAAAATATATATTTTTTTTCAAAACATTATAAAACAATTTTAAGTATTTTTTTTTTTAATATATTTAAAAGCCAAATTAATCTAAAATTCCAAAATCTAAAAAAATTGTAGAATATTATATTCATTTATAATATATAATGAGAGACATACAATCAATTCTTTACTAGAACAAATTTACATATAAAAGATTTTGATTCGTGTTAATATAAAAAAATTATAATTATAATTAGTATATTATTATATTGATCTCAATTAACAAGGAAAAAAAATTGAAATGTCTCAATTTTTTCTTTTATAAATATTTATGGATATTAAATTTATTTAAATAAAAATACATGTTTATTTTTAAAATAAAAATAAATATAACTAATATACTATTAGTTTATGTTAATTTAAATTGACTAAAAGAAACAACATTTAAAAATATTAAATTTCTATTTAATTAGTTAAATATAAAATTTATAAATAAATGTTTAAAGCTGCCCAATGATCTTGAATAAATGAACCCTTATAAACATCTAAATTTTCTTTCGTTTAATATTTATAACTGTCACTAACAATAAAATATATTTGTATTCTCATTTAAATTAAAAGTTGAGAATTTTAAACGTTTTAAAATTTGGAATTTTTCGTGTCAATCGTTCTAGTTATGGCGAAATATTAGAATGGTAATTTCTTTATTTTAAGTTTATTTTTTTAATGAAATTGGATTAATATTAATTTTAAGTTTATTTTTTAATTAAATTGAATTAATATTAAAAGATATATTAAATATTAATTTTTTATTTAAATTTAAAATAAAAACATATCCCATCATCATATTATTTATAGTTGAATTTAGATTAAAAATCACTAAAATTATAGCATTCTTTCATAAACATTTAGTATCTAAAAAGTAAAATGTGATTTTGTAGAACATGATCGCATTGTATTTTTTAAAAATGCAGTATATATTTTATAACTGAATTTAGAGTAAATATTAGTTTAAAATGTAAAATTATTTCATAAATATTCATTGAAAAGGAAAACGTTGAATTTATAAAACATGATCGCAATGTATTTTAAAAAAATGCAGTACCCCCTTTTTTTTATTCCACGTTAACATTCCATTTTTTTCTACGAAGTCTTTTTTTCTTTATAATTTTTTGATATGAAGACACATAATTCGTCATTTCCATAAACATAGATATTCCCTTACTAGGATGCAATTTTTTTTTAGATTTCATTAAGATAAACCTCCAATCATGGATCTCACTATGACAGTAACAAGAAGGTTGATATCAAATATCTTTTTCAATGACGGATTTAACTATGACAATAAAATCCAGATCAGAATCATTGCATTTAACTTTTTAGATAGTGCTAATGGATTGCTTTGATGGAAAAAAGGTAAAGTTAAATAAACAAATATAAATTACACATTAGTTTATAACTCGTCAAATTTGACATGAAATTTTATTGCAAGCATTGAGTTACAAATGAAATATATACATATATATTTTTATAGAGAAACTTTCCAAAAAGAAGATAAGAAGAATTATTTCAAGAACATGATTTTTAACAATAGACAACATTTAAAAAAAAAAAATCCTTTTCTATAATCTTTAAGAGTCGAAGAATCTAAATTTGCTTTAGACTTAATCAAGTTAATCTTACACTATTATAAAATTATAAAATTAGCTGTAATTGCAATATTACAATATTTTAGCTTAATTACATAAACTAAAAATTGTAACACTAATGATTTGATAGTATATTTATACTCATTATTTATGGGATGAAAATGCTTAATAATTGATAAATACTCACAAGTATTAACTATTCTCAAAACTGTAGGTTTTAACCATGAACATAAATTATTTACACACGAATCTTATAGTAGAAAATAAACAATAGCGAGAACATAAAACATAAAATAGATAAACACAAAGATTTTCCTCTAGATCCCAAATCGGGATGACCAGCTTGATTTTTCATTATATTCCTTTTATTGTTACAACACATATGTATACATGCTGAAGCATACATAAACCCCAATCCACTGACCCTGGATTAGAACATAACCATAGTTCCCTTGACTGGATCTACAAAATACCAGGGGTCGAAAACCATCGTACACCAAAACCATGTGCAAACTCATGCACAAATCATGAGTGGGTCCGCCTATGAGTGGGTCCACACATCAAAAAAAAATTTGTGGGAGCGCTGACCTGGACCTCGATAGGGGGGGCTGTCGCCCCCCTTGTGACCCCCCTGCTGCACCCGGCGCAACGTATAGCACGTGGGGCTAGTCCTGGAAAGAATATAACACATACCCAACATTCTCCCACTTGTTGTTTTCCTTCCGCAGGGGGCCACAGGAGAGCTTAGTCATTGGGCCAATTCTTCAACACCCATTTTTTCTCTACACCAAGAGAACTTCTGAGTGCTCACAGACTTCGTCAATGCATCTGAAACATTCTTCAAAGTGTCCACCTTTACGAGCAACACCCTTTTAGCCTCAACCATATCTCTAACAAAGTGATATTGAACATCAATCTGCTTTGTCTTTGAATGATAAGCAGGGTTCTTAGCCAAGAAAATTGCACTTTGGCTATCACAGTCTATCATTATAGCTTGTTGTACCAACCCTATACTTGAACACAATCTCTGCAACCAAATTGCTTCCTTGCCTGCATGAGTGACTGCCATGTATTCCGCCTCTATAGTTGAAAGAGCCACTATAGATTGTCTTTTACTCATCCAACTGACTGCACCTCCAAATAGGCTAAACACATATCCACTTGTAGATCTTCTTTGATCCATATCTCCAGCCCAGTCTGCATCAACACAACCACGAATGTCCAACATTCTTTCCAATCCTGGTCTTCCCTGGTAGCACAAGCCATAATCACTAGTGCCACGTAAATATCTGAAAACTCGCTTCACTGTTGTCTAATGCTCCTTCCTTGGTTTTGACATAAACTTGCTCAATACTCCCACTACATGTGCAATGTCTGGTCTGGTACAGACCATTGTATACATCAGGCTACCCACTGCACTTGCATATGGAACATGGGACATATCCTCCTCTTCTTTTTGTGTCTTTGGACACTGTTCAGCAAACAGCTTTACACCTACAGGAATAGGAACATTCACCAGTTTACTATCCTGCATATTGAACCTCTGTAATATAGTCTCGACATAATTCCTCTTGTTTAACCAGAGCTTCCTCTTTTCCCGATCTCTCTTAATTTCCATGCCCAAAATATAGTTTGCAGCACCAAGATCCTTCATGTCGAATTTGGAGAATAGTCGGGTCTTCAAATATTGGATAATTTCTCTGTCATTTCCAATAAACAACATATCATCCACATACAAGACCAAATAAGTAACACAGTCACCAATTAATTTAAAATAAACACAGTGATCCTCCTTACTTCTGGTGAAGCCAAGTCCCCGTATATAGTTATCAAATTTCTGATACCACATCCTTGGTGATTGTTTTAACCCATACAGAGACTTCTTCAACCTGCATACCAGTTGTTTCTTACCCTTCACCATAAAGCTTTTAGGTTGCTTCATGTAGATCTCCTTTTCTAGATCCTCGTGAAGAAATGTTGTCTTCATATCTATCTGTTCTATCTCAAAATCAAATGCAGTAGCAACAGATAAAATTAATCTAATAGAAGTAACTTTGGAAACAGGAGAAAAAAATATCACCAAAATCAATTCTCGGCACCTGGGAATAACCTTTTGCTACCAACCGAGCTTTGTATTTCTCCACCTTGCCTTCTACATTCATCTTTTTCTTAAACACCCATTTGCTCCCGATGTGCTTCGTTCTAGCCGACAACTCCACCAGATCCCATGCCTCATTTTTGTGCAAGGATGCCATTTCATCAACCATGGTCTCCTTCAACAGTTTTCCATCCTCTAAATCTACTGCCTCCCTGACAGTTCTGGGATCATCATTAGTTATAGTTAAGGAAAAACCTGAACAGAAAGCAGATGGACTATACCTTTTTGGTTGCCTTATTTCCTGAACTGATCTTCTCAAAGCTGGGGTTTTTGGCTCTTCCTCTTCTGAATCTTCTTCTGTTGTAGAGTCTGATTCACACTCCTTTAGCTCAAACTCTATCTTCTCAGGTTCCTTTGGTATGAATTCATGTTTAACAACATCTTTCACCTCTCTAAACACCACATCTCGACTGTGCACAACCTTCCTTGTTTTCTGGCTCCAAAGCTTGTAACCTTTTAAACCATCCTTATACCCAATAAAGATGCACCTTTCAGATTTATTATCCAACTTGGTCCTTTTCTGCTTTGGAACATGTACATATGCATCACATCCAAATACCCTTAGATGTGAAAGAGAGGGTTTCTTACCAGTCCATACCTCATGTGGAGTCTTATCCTCCAACACTGATGAAGGTGATCTATTAACCAGATAGCATTCGGTCTCCACTACCTCTGCCCACAATTCTTGTCCTAACCCGATACCACTGAGCATGCTTCTTGCCTTTTCCATCAGCGTTATGTCATTATTTCTGCAACTCCGTTTTGCTGAGGTGTGTATGGAGTAGTCTTCTGTCGTGCTATACCACACTTATTATAGAACTCTTCAAATTCCCTCTTGCAGAAATCTCCACCATTATCTGTCCTCGGTGCCTTTATCTTCTTCTCTGTCTGGTTTTCCACCAGAGCCTTAAATTCTTTAAATCTATCAAACACTTCAGATTTCTTCCTCAAGAAATATATCCATGTATTCCTTGAGAATTTATCTATGAATGAAACATAGTACACAAAATTTCCCAATGATGGAACTAACACAGGTCCAAACACATCACTGTGCACAAACTCTAATATCTTGTTCACCCTCTTCGCACCAGAAGGAAAAGTCACCCGATTCTGCTTCCCATATACACAATGTTCACAGAAATTGAAATCCAAAGAGAAATTAAACATACCTTCTACCATACCATTTCTATGCAGTATCCGAAGGCCCTTCCCTCCAATATGTCCAAGCCTTTGATGCCATAGCATGGTCTTTTCTCCAGAGACAGCTAGGCTTTCTACTCCACTTTTAGGAACCACATAACTATTACACCCATCAATAACAGTGCTACCTTGTAGCTTGTATAGAGTTCCAGTGCGAACTCCCCGCATTAATACCAGTGCTCCCCCAACCATCTTGTAGGCATCTTTCTTGGTTTCTTGTTTGCATCATCCATCTGCATCTTTCTATTATTGTGTGCGGGGAATACCTTCAGAACACCAGGAAGTGTTCTAATCCTTCCACCTTGCAGCTTCAGCTTGACCTTTCCACGTCCGACGATTCTGGCCTTCCTATCATCCCCTAGGAAGACATCGCTGCCATCATATTTCTCATACTCACAGAACCACTCCCTATGGGAGTGAAGTGGAAGGATGCACCCGAGTCAGTCAACCATTACTCATGATCTACATGTGTGTTTGAAGAAGAATCCAAATACACATCCCCACCTTCATCTGAGGTGGTTTTTGCCTCTACAGAAGGAGCATCATGAGATCCCTTTCCTTTCTATAGGAGCTTTAGATTTGCCTCCCTTTGTGAGTGCCCTTCCTTTCCCATTTCCAACATACCTTTACAAACTTTCCGGGAGATTTAGATCTCCCTCTAGATTCAGGATCTCACTCGAAACCTTATTCTTGTTTCTATTTTGGGACCTTCCTCGTACAGATAAGGCATCTCCATTACGGCCCTCCATGTTATCATTATTTCCTTCAACAAAAAGGCTGAGACAATGTCATCAAAATTCAAGGTAGTTGTATTGCTACCTATTGCAATAACTAGACTGTCCCACGAGTTTGGTAGAGAACACAACAAACTGATGCACTTATCTTCATCTGAGATTTTAATATCAACAGATGACAGCTGACTTACCATAGTATTGAAGGCATTCATATGCTTTGTCACCGAGTCTCCATCCTTCATCCTCGGGTTATACATATTTTTCCACAAGAACAACTTATTCACCAAAGACTTAGATTGGTACAAAGTCCCAACTTTTTCCCACAAATTCTTCGTCGTAGCTTCCCCAGATACATTCAGCAATACTGAATCTGAGACACACAACTGTATTGTGCTCTTAGCCTTCTGATCCAGTTTCTTCCAGTATTCATCTAACATTTCCGTTGGTTTAGTACCTGGATCTACCACGATCCACTGATCTTTATCCACCAGCAGATCCTCCATCTTGAGCTTCCACAAATCAAAACTTTGACCATTAAATTTCTCGATCTCTATCTTTCCGCTGCTCGCCATCTTCTTTCACCGCAATAATCGATCCGCAGATCTCCCACTGAACAGGGTCTACCTCAGGCCCGAGCAAAAAACCCTCAGCAGTAAAGACATCGCCTTGAAGTCGAAATATCTTTGATACCAAATGTAGGTTTTAACCCTGAACATAAATTATCTACACACGAATCTTATAACAGAAAATAAACAATAGCGAGAGCATAAAACATAAAACAGATAAACACAGAGATTTTCCCCTGGATCCCAAATCGAGATGACCAGATTGATTTTTCATTATATTCCTTTTAGTGTTACAAAACATATATGTACATGTTGAAGCATACATAAACCCCAATCCATTAACCCTGGATTAGAACATAACCGTAGTTCCCTTAACCGGATCTACAAAATACTAGGGGCCGAAAACCATCATACCCTAAAACCATGTGCAAACTCATGCACAAAACATGGGTGGGTCTGCTTATGAGTGGATCTGCACACCAAAAAAAAAATTCGGGGAGCTGCCCCGGACCCCGACAGTGGGGCTGCCACCCCCCTTGTGACCCCCCTGCTGCGCCCGATGCAACGTACGACACGTCTAGCTAGTCTTGGAAAGAATATAACACATACCCAACAAAAATATTTGAAATAATTTCAAAAAAATGTATTTCCTTTTACTTAAGGATTTTGGTGCATCTTGTACTCATTAAATGTCATACACGGTTTTTCTTATTTTTAATACAAAATTTATATTCTACATACTTGTTTACCTTCCAAAATGAATGAAGTCTTAAATATTCTCAAAACATTTGAAATAATTTCAAAAAATGTATTTCCTTTTACTCACGGATGTTGCTACATCTTGTACTCATTAAATGTCATAGAAGCTTCTTCTTCCTTTTAATACAAACTTTATATTCTACATATTCTTTTACCTTCCAAAATGAATGATGAAAAGCATACAAATTCACATAGAATCACAATATATGGTTGTGAAATGTTGTTTCCTAAATCCATATTAGTGTTTTAAAAAAAAATACTTTCTCAAAAATAATGTGAATGATATAGATTTTTTTGTTACAAATAAATAATATTACACTAGTTTTCAAAATAAAAACTTTAATAATGGTTCATTACATTTTGATTGTGACACCTGCATTAATGATAACTAGTTAAAAGATAATTTTTAACTATTTTTTTAAGAAAAGGACTGGAATTATTAATGTTTTGCTCAAAAATTATTTTCATTAGTGATTAATTATCAATAATAAATCAGTTATGGGAATTAATTTCACAAAAATAAAAGTTGATGCTAAATGTTTTCAAAGAACTCGAAAGTGGTTGGGGACAGTTGGAAACAATTACCTGCTCCTCTAGGGATAAGAGACTGATCTCAGTGAGAAGTAGGGATTCTATTCATGGAGAAAGGGAGAGTGTCTATTTTCCAGAGCTAGTAGTGATCAGTGGAAACACTCAATTATCCCATATTATTTCTGGTACTGACTGGACTAGGTGTCCTAAGGTCATAGGAGAAAGAATCAACTATTAACCTGTACCTTTAAGGATTGGAGCATGGGGGCAAGAGGAGGATGTTATTGCCTCCCTTGGATGGTTGGGAGGAACATCATCAATAGAAAATAATATACAGATAAGTACTCAGACTGTTAGAAATTTGAAATTTACAGGAAAATTTATTGCAAGACTTGTACCCAGGCATGTGAGAAATTATATATTTACTGTAGGCAGTAATATGAATGGCATAAGAAATGGTTGGAAAGTTATATAGAAATTGGTTTATAAATCCTGTAAGTTTAAATTCTGAAATTAGATAATTATGTGGAGGAAATACTGTATATATTACAAAATGGAAACATTGTATTGTTACAAAAGATAAATTGTTTTTGTAGAATATGTATATAATGAAAAAAAAAATACTGAATGAGGTATTATCTTGCCTTGTAGAAAGAAATACTGAATTATATATACAAAAAAAAGGAAGAACTTTTGTATATTAACTCAAGAACTAGCACAGCAGAATATTAAACATGTTGTATAAGATGTAG
>CM076573.1:929751565-929922054 GCA_034641835.2 Pinus albicaulis
TTGTCAAATCTAATTTACTGACTTTGAAAAAGTATATAATTTCAAGGAATGTGTAATTGATTTGATGTGCGATTGCTTCTATATTATTTCCGCATGTGACAATTAATTGTAGAAGAAGGTTATGTGTTATGCATGCAATTCGAAATTGATGTATGATCGGGTTAATCTTCATTGAATAAGTGATTTATTCAGCTAATTTCTACATGGTATCGGAGCAATGAAGGAGTTCGTGGATGCGGATGTCCCAAAGCCCACCGATGCAGCTTTGGTCGATGCATGGCAAAAGAAGATCGCGAAATGTCGAAGGATCCTGTTGGAGGGCGTCAAGGATCATATTGTATCCAGCCTTCATGGTAAGGCTACTCCATATTTAATGGGGAAAGCTTTGACGGATCTATTCCAGAGTAAGAGTGACCAAAGGAAGCTGGCGCTCAAAGATAAGCTCAGGAACATCAAGATGGAGAAGGGCGACAGCATCGCCAAATACCTCACGAAGCTCACTCAGTGCAGAGATGAGCTGGGAAGTGTGGGGGTGGCTGTCAAAGTTTCACTGATTGCATGCTTAGTTTCAAGTATGCTGGGATCGGTGTGGTTCTTGGACAGCGGTGCGTCATTTCATATGACGAGAGATCGGGAGTTGTTCTCAGATCTGGAGGACAAGGATTTGGGTATGCACATCGAGATGGGCGATGACGGTAGATACAGTGCGACTGGTATCGGTACCGTATCCTTTCAGAGGGAGTCTGGTAAACCCTTTGTCTTAAAGGATGTCATGCATGTACCGGGATTGAAGAAGAACCTGATTTCAGTAGCGATGTTGGAGGATAAGGGTTATGATGTGGTCTTCAGCGAAGGAAAAGCTTTCCTGCGCAGTAAGACTACTGGAGAGACCCGGAAGATAGGGGTTCGAACTCAGAACCTTTATCAGTTGCAGGTAGATGACTGCGCAGCTATGGCATGCAAGGCCGGAGATGTGGTGAGCCGGGATGATGAGGGCGAACTATGGCACAGGAGATTGGGCCATCTTCACCATGGAGCTTTGAAGATTCTGCAGCAGATTTCTACTGGACTTCCTAAGGGCACTCTTGCGCAGTCAGATCAGTGCAAGGGGTGTACTTTAAGGAAGTATGTGAAAGCCACCTTTCACGAGAAGGATAGTCGCGCCACGACGATCCTTGAGAGAGTTCACACAGACGTGTGTGGTCCTTTCTCAGTTGCTTCGACAGCAAAGCACAGGTATTATGTGATTTTTGTTGATGATTTCTCTCGAAAGTGCTGGATCTTCTTCATGTCGAAGAAGAGCGATACATTCGCGAAGTTCTGTGAGTTTAAAGCACTGGTCGAGAAGGAGTCTGGGAAGAAGGTGATTGCTCTAAGGAGTGATAACGGTGGTGAATTCATCTCGGCTGAATTCAAGGAGTTCTGCAGCGCAGAAGGGATTCGGAGAGAGCTCATCGCACCCCATAACCCACAGCAGAACGGGGTGGCTGAGCGGAAGAACAGAACGATCGTGGGTGTTGCACGGGCGATGTTGCATGATCAGGGCCTACCCCTTCACTTGTGGGCCGAGGCATGCAATACAACAGTGTATGTGCAGAACCGTTGTCCTCACAAGGTTCTTGGCATGAGTACACCGGAGGAGGCTTATTCTGGCAAGAGGCCTGATATTTCCCATTTGCGGATTTTTGGTTCTCCTGTCTACATGCATGTGACGAAGGATGAGAGAAGGAAGCTGGATCCAACTGCTGAGGTTGGAATATTTGTGGGGTACACTGATACACCTCATAACTATCGGGTGTATGTGCTAGACAGTCGCAAGACTGTTGTGCGACGGGATATAAAATTTCAGGAGGAGAAAGCCATGCAGTGTTCGCTTGAGAGGGAGCTACACTTGCATGCAGATGAGGAGCCGTTAGTTCCTAAGGAGGAGCTTCCGGATGTGGATCAGCCACAAGAGGAGGTTCAGGAGGTGGAAGAAACCACCCATGCAGCGCCAACCATCAGAGGGCGCATGCGCACTACAGAAGCTGAGCGACTGGCTCTGGATGCAGAGAAGGTTGTAGGACCACCTACAGCACAGCGCAGACAGAGACAGTCACCGGATCGGTACACTGGATACATGGCTCTTATGAGTCAATGTGTTGTGACAGAGCCATCCTCTTTTGAGGAAGCTGTTGAGGAACCCGCATGGGTTGATGCCATGATCGAAGAATATGATTCGATCATCAGGAACAGTGCATGGGAGATTGTCCCAAGACCGGTTGGGAAATCCGTGGTAGGTTCGCGATGGATCTACAAGGTGAAGCAGGCAGCTGACGGGAGTGTGGAGAAGTACAAGGCGAGATTTGTCGCCCGTGGCTTCTCACAGATCGAGGGGATTGACTATGAGGAGACTTTTTCACCTGTCGCAAGGTACTCTTCCATACGGACGATCCTTGCTCTCTCAGCGCAGATGGGGTGGCACATTCATCAGATGGATGTGAAGACTGTGTTCCTCAACGGAGTTATTGAGGAGGAGGTGTACATAGAGCAGCCTGAAGGTTTTGAGATCTTCAGCAGTGAGGCGCATGTGTGCCGACTCAAGAGAGCACTGTACGGGCTGAAGCAAGCACCTCGTGCTTGGTACACTCGGATAGACAGCTACTTCACCGGGCTTGGATTCTCCAAGAGTGAGGCGGATCCAAACCTGTACCAGATTGTGGTGGAGGGGAAGCCGTTGATCATCGTACTGTATGTAGATGATCTGATTTTGACTGGCGACGAGCAGTTGATACTTTCATGCAAGGAGGATCTTGCACGAGAGTTTGAGATGAAGGACCTGGGCATCCTTCATTATTTCCTGGGATTGGAGATTTGGCAGCGCAGTGGAGGACTGTTTGTTTCTCAGGGCAAGTATGCCCGGGAGATTCTCGAGAGGTTCAACATGCAGGGCTGCAAGCCTGTTGATACCCCTCTTCCTGGAGGTTGGAGGAAGGGAGATGCTACTTCGGAGGAGGTAGTGGATGCCACTGTCTATCGACAGTTGGTGGGGTCGTTGATGTATCCGGTCAATACTCGACCCGATATATGCTATGCAGTTAACCAGCTTTCGCAAGCTATGGTTAAGCCTACCAAGCTCTTTTGGAAGGCGGGCAAGCATGTATTGCGCTATCTCAGAGGCACATCGGGATATGGTCTATGGTACAGACAGGAGGATGGAGTGAAGCTTTCTGGTTTCACTGATGCAGATTGGGCAGGGAGCCCAACAGACCGGAAGAGCACTTCTGGAGGAGTTTTCAGCATTGGGTCAACAGCAGTTTCCTGGTACAGCAGGAAGCAGAGATCCGTGGCACTCAGTTCAACAGAGGCCGAGTACATGGCAGCAAGCTTGGCTGCATGTGAGGCTATTTGGATGAGGAAGATCCTCGCAGGTTTGTTCAGGTTGCATTTGGAGCCTACAGTGATCTACTGTGATAACCAGAGCTGCATCAAGCTCTCAGCTAATCCAGTTTTTCATGATAGGTCCAAACATATCGACATCAGGTACCATCACATCAGAGATTGTGTTCAGCGGAGGATCATGATGCTTTCATATGTTCCCACGGAGGATCAGGATGCCGACATCCCGACGAAGGCGCTCACCAGGAGCAAGTTCGAATTCCACAGAGGCAGGATAGGGATTGCAGATAATCCATATCTTGCTGAGAGGGAGTGTTGAGAATGCAGCAAGATGATGGAGCTTAGTGAAATGAAGTCGCCTTCACTATGTGGGCCCGCAGGCAAATTCTGGCGCAAAGTCTATTTTTAGACTATGTCTATTTTTAGACATACGGAGCATAATTTGGGAATTCTACTTGGAGATTCTTAAAGTATGCGACATGTCGGTAAAAATAGATGAGACCCTTATTTTTAGGACCCAGGCTATTTTTAGACTGATCTCCTAAAATATGGAAGTCAAATATTATTTACCCTTAATAATATTTTGACTATAAACAGCAGTTTACTCTCTTGGCGCACTTCAGTTTGAGTCATGGAGGTGACTCATGCAACCGACACAAGGAATCACGTGGTTCCTAGGGTTTGATGGCATCTTGCATGGTTGGCTTCAGTTAGACTTCAGTGGCAGGAGTTTTGGAGGAGTTAACGGGACAAGTAGTGGAGTTGTGTTCTGTTTGTTTTAGTTTAACTAGTTGGGATTAGTTAACTAACTAATCAACTAGATATGAGTGGAGTAAATTAAATAATATTTAATTTACTAAATATTAACTCATTATTCAACTCAAGAACACTTCAGTTCACTACAGTGCATGATCAGTTCAGTGGAGACCAGTGAAAGAGATAGATGAAAGGGTAGAGTTAGCTATCAGTTGTAACTATACTGTTGCTATTTGCAACACATAGATAGGTGGAGTAAGCTATGAGTATTACAAAGTTTAGGCTGGTGGTTTATCTATATAAGGAGGCCATCACCTAGCATTAAAATACGCAATCAAGGTTGGCTATCAAGTGGCTAAGGATTGGAGCAAGTGATTTGCTAGATCTAGTTTGATAGTGTGTAGCATGGGAGGTAGTGCATGAGAGCTTGTGAAGAGTTTTTGTACTATGATTGTTACATGATTTCTCCATTATAATATACACAATAGCTGGGGGGTTTTCAGCTATAGGCTTTCCCCATACATACTGAGTTAATGTGTGATTGAATTGATGTGAGATTGCTTCTATGTTATTTCCGCATGTGACAATTAATTGTAGAAGAGGGTTATGTGTTATGCATGCAATGAAATTGATGACTGATCTAAGTTAATCTTTCATTGAATAAGTGATTTATTCAAATTAATTTCTACACATTGTTCAAAGGGTTGTTTAATGTTGAATGGTTGCAGAGAAGGCCGGGATTTCTTTGTCTTCCAACGTAAATTTGACATGTATTTCATTTTCTTATATATGTGAGCATCTCTGAACAAAGTTGGCCAATAATACCCCCGCATGAAGGATTTTGTGTACGGTGGTATCTCCTCCTATGAATTCCACCTCAGCTCCATCATTTGGAGTTCCCGCAAAACCTTTTTTCTTTGTTACTTGAGGGGTCATGTGCCTTGTCCCATTTAAGATCGGGGTCTCCCACTTGAAATTATTTTTTGGCAATAGAACTTGCGTCAAAAGAATATTTGACAATCTATTGATGTCGAGCGTGTGTAAGTTTGGATTTTTCCCTTTCTTCTTCTAGTTTAAGGATTTGGGACATTCTTAGTTGTAAAGAAGAGGAAGGTATTTCATCAATGAATTGGACTAGGGCTAGTGAGGGAAGGGATTGATTTGAAGGAATGGAAGCCTCTTTCCCATATACTAGATTGAAGGGAGAAGTGCCTATAAAGGTCTTCTGAGTTATTCGATCAGCCCATAGAGAAAATGTTAAAGATTTATGGAAATTCTTTGGGATCTGATCAAAAGCTATTTTTATGATTCTTATGAGGTTGACTCTACTAGATGGTTTCCTTGGGGATAGTAATTAGCGAAATATTTGAGCTTAAACCTCTCTTAAGAGCGAATTCAGTCACATTATTACCTGAAAAGTAAGATGCATTGTCAAACATAAGTGCATTTGGTAAGCTAAACCTGGTAATAATGAACTGATCGATGAATTCAATAATGGCATCAGAATTAGCTACCTTTAGTGGAATGGCCTCAACACACTTACTAAAGTAGTTTTTTGTAGTAAGGATGTATTTATGCTTCTTGGAAGAGTTTGGAACAATCTCACCTATGATATCTAGTCCCCATTGTTCAAAGGGTTGTTCAATGTTTATTGGTTGTAGAGGTAAGGTTGGATTTCTTTGTCTTCCAGCAGTCGTCTGACATTTTTTTTCATTTCCTTACATATGCATGAGCATATTTGAACAAGGTTGGCCAATAACACCCTTCATGCAAGAATTTGTGTGTGGTGGTATCTCCTCCGAAATTCCTACCAGCGGGTCCATAGTTGATTTCCTACACAAAATTATGTGCTACCTCATTTTCAAGGCATCTTAATAATATAGAGTCATAGTTTTTTTCTAAACATCACCTCATTAATGATCTAATATTGATTAAATTTTAATATTAAAGCTATTTTCCTTTTATGATTGTGTTTTGTGGGAGAATATCCATTTTTTAAATAAAAGATAAGATCAACATATTGGGATTCAGATTCAATCAGGCTTACCTCTTAAATGTGTATAGTATTACCTGAATCCTCATCATTTGGTATGTTGGATGCTCGAGTAAGAAATCTGAAAAAACCTTGTCCTCTAACAATTTTAGCTGGTTTAATGTCAATATCATATTCCTGCAGAGTTGTAACCCAATTTTCCCTTTTCTCTCCTAGTTCCTTTTTCACAAGAAATTGTCTTATTTTTGGGAATGGGACTATTACCTTGGTATGTGTCTTTAGGAGAAAAGGCCTAAAATTATTTAAAGATTTGTAAACAACAAAAGCTTTTTTCTCTACCTCTAAATAATATAGCTCGGCACCTTGAAAATTTGAACTAAAGAAAGAGATGGGTGCTTCGTTTTGTTGATCATTAACTTGTGTTAGAACAAGAGCATAAAATGTTTCAGAAGCGAAAGTGTATAAAATAAACTGATCAGCAAATTTTGGAGTAGCTAGAGAAGGATCATTTATGATAGCTTGCTTGATTAAGTAAAAATCTTCTCTTTCATTATGTACCCACTTAAATTCTGGATGTTTCTTGATCATAGCTTGCAATGGAAAAAAAAATTGGGAAAAGTTAGGAAAAAATATCTTAACAAAATTTATCTATCCTAGAAAGGACTCCATGATTTTCTTGTTATGGGTTAAAGAGATTTCAGAAATTACCTTTACCCTATCAGGATTAATGCAAATGCCTTCTTTTGATACAATGAATCCTAAAAATTTTCCTTCACTTAGAGTGAAATAAGACTTTTGGGGATTTAATGATATCCCATACTTTTGGAAACGTTCAAAGATCTTCTTGAGGTCATGGAAATGGTTGCTTCTTTTCTTGGAGTAAATGGTTATGTCATCCAAGTACACAACCACATTTTTGTTTATTATACCTCTAAAGGCTATATCCATGGCTCTCTAAAATGTTTCTCCTACATTTATTAAACCAAAAGGCATTTTCTGATAAGCATAAGTGCCCCTTTTAGTCCTAAATGTAGTTTTTAACCTATCTTCTGGATGAACCAGGATCTGACTGTATCCTAAAAAACCATCAAGGAAATACATTAATTCAAAGCCAACAAATGATTGTAAGATTTGTTTCATAGGTGGTAATGGGAAATTGTCTTTGAGACAAGCTTTATTAATATTCCTAAAATCTATACAAATGCGAATACCACCATTTTTCTTCCTAACAGGGACTAAGTTTGAGACCCAATTTGAATGTCTAACATGAAAGATGATTTTAGCTTTAAGTAGTTGATTCAGCTAAGATTTTATTTGATTTTCTAGATTGGGGTGAATTTTCCTTAATTTCTATTGAACAGGCTTGTCATTGGATGTCATTGGGATAGTGTGTTGGATAATGGAGGTATCATATGTTTTGAGATCTTCACAGTTCCATGCAAAAACATTCTTATATATTTTCAATAATTGAATAAAGTATAATCTATCATCTAGTGAGAGAACAAGTCCTAGATTAATGTTCTAGGGTCTAATATCAGTTTCGAGGTTTAATAATTAAAATCTCAAGGTTGAACTTTGGAGTTTAGAATTAGTAACCTTCTTAAATTTTTCTTTTAGGTCATAAAGATCTTCAAGCTTTACTACATATTTGGGTATTTCATTTTCATCATTTTTTTGCTTTAAGTGTATTTAATGCTCATTCTCATCGATTATTTGATCATCATATGATCCCTCTGATGTTAGAAAGCTTCATCATCATTAAACACTCTCCAATTAGTGATATTGTCAGGAATAGATAGGTGAAAAATTGATTTTGTGGAAAATCTATCTGGACTATCATCTTCAAATGGAATAATTCTAGATGCTACATTAGCCAAGAGATTAGAACTTGCATTTTGAATTCTTGGGATAGGAGAGATGTTAAATGCCAAGAAACGAGAAGTGAGGGTTTGAAACAGAGATTGATAATGTTTTAAATGGGTAGAAACACAATGAATGGTGTTTCTTACCTGCTTTACAATAATTTCAAAATCTTTGAATACTTTCAGATATTTGGCATTTAAATATATTGCTTTATATAATCCTTGGACTAGTGCCTCATATTCAGCAATATTATTTGTGCATTCAAATTCTAATCTACAGGCTAGCATCATTCTTTCTCCTTCTGGACTTATTAATATACAACCTACTCCTGCACCATCATTAAATCTAGATCCATCAAAATACAGAGTCCAAAATAAATATTTAACAAAATGTTTTTCTACAATATTTACACATTTGGAAGAATCTGATTGTGAAAATTTTTCGATTTGATAAGTAACTGAATTTATTAGAAATTGATATTGTTGTGCATTGAAATTACCCAAGAATGATTCAGCTGAGTAGTTTCCAAGGATGTTATTTGTAAAGGCCATTGGTTCATTTTCATCCTCAAATAAGTTACTGAGTATTTCATATGTTTTTCACGGTCAACTCGATTTGATTTGGATTACCATTTTAAGGAAGCCACATATGAGACCAGTCTATGGAAAAATAACCATGAAACGTTTCAGACCAATCTCTATTAAGAATCAAACTGTAAAAGTCATGGATATCAACAACTAGAATGTCAATTACTTGATGGACTTTTGAATTAGAAGCCAGTCTAAAGAGGACATAATTCATTTCTTCTAAAACCTTGACTTTGGTTCTATTTAATTGAATAATGTGTACAACAGAATTTTGGGGTGAGATGTTTAACTTCAAACAAACAAAATATGACATTATATTTGAATAATCCCCAGAGTCTATCAGGAAATTGTGCACATTTTTATTGAAAAATTCAAAAGTCAGAAGGAAAGGAGGAGTGTGTGAATTGGATCTATCTCCTGTTAAAATGGAATCTGAGGAATAAATATTTTTAGATGTGTCCTTAGGGGGTTTTCCTATTCCTTTATAGGCTTTGGATGTAACAAGAGTAGGTAGAGGAGAAGTGAGGACTGCATTCAATTCCTTTAGTAGAATTTTATGTTGTTGTTTCAATTTAGCTACCTCATGTAGGGAGATATTTGCTTTTATTTTCTTCATATCTTCTACTATATTGTATTCGATGGTGCCAAAGACTACCAAGGTTTTTTATGTAGAGGGAGAATATGAAGAATATGGGACTAATTAAGATGATGTGGAAGGAGATTTTAGTGACAACTTTATTTTTAGCAACAGGGGATGGGGGTTTCTATTTCTGGATTGCTTGTGATGAATCAATAGGACCTTTACTTCTAGTGCTAACAGTTAAGGCTTCATGATCATCTTCATTATCAGAATTAGTTGGAAGTATGAAATCCCATAATCTATGTACTTTAACAAGTTCCTCATCTTGATATCCTTCAGAAAATAATATTGTTTCATCTGTGTCCTTGTCTTGATTAGATTCAACATTGGATATAATGTTAGGTGGTTGAGGATTATATGTTTGAGCTTTCTTGAAAGATCTAAAAGGTTTCTTAGAAGAGGACTCAACTACCTATGTCTTGATTTCTACCATCTCATTAGACATATATTTAAGGAATTTTTATAATACTTCAAGCTCAAAAGAATATTTAGGATTTTTCTTTTTGGGCTCATCCTTAAATGTAACCTTCTTTGATTTCCTTTCTTCTTGAGAGGTTTTATTCTCTAATGAAATTATTCTGTTTTCAACTAATATTGATTCTTTCATGTTCTCAACTAAAGTTTCTTTGTTGGCTCTATCTACAAAATTTGAAATATTAGAAGGAAGAGAGGATATGTACCATTCAATCTGTACATCTACACCAGGCTTCGATGTGGTTGGGATTTTGTTTCTTGATATTAAAGGCTTTGATATTTTCTCTTGAATTAGTTTTCAGATTAGAAAGATCATTTATAAAAGTAGCAATAGTGCGGTCATCGCCAAATTTGGTTATAAATTGTTCTTCAAAAATGTCCCAACTAGTTATAGTGCCTGATGGCAGAGAAAAGTACCATGATCCTGTTGATCCTTGTAAAGTATAAGGGAATAATATAGCTACACAATATTCTTCATATACTTCATTGAGGTTCATGACAAGCATGGAATTATGTAGGTGCTCTTCAGCAAGGAGTCCATCATTAGGATTATAGTAGACAACCATTTTTTGGGTGTTTAGGTAAATCATGAAAAGGGCCAGCCAATTGAACAACCCCTGGATTATTCCATATTGGCCTATTTTCCATTGTATTACCTGTAGGATTGGAATATGTTGTATTAGTTCCAAAGGTTTATGTAGTAGTAGAAAAAACAATCGCTCAAATAGTATTGCTTGATGCAACACTAGTTGATTGAGATGAAGAGATATGAATGGATGAGGAAATTGGTTGGGAAGAAGGAAATGAAGGAGGAATGAATGATGGGGTTTGTGGAGGAGAAATTGATATAATTTCACTAGCAGATGTTTAAGTTTCTGATGTAGGAGTCTTCCTTCGATGAGAATGAAGTGGAAACTCGAATGGAGTAATTCCAAGTTTTTCACTCTGAGAATGGTCAATACACCATTACCTTGAAAATTTGAAGTAACACTTCCTTAAGAGGCTTTAGAAATCACAGGCTTCTCTTCTGAAATATAAATTTCTTCTAATTTATTTATCAAAGTCTGGAATTCAGGTGTTTTTGGAGTATATTGAGAGGAAAGTTCCTTAGGAATTGAACTATGACATTTAGGAGGTGATTGAACAACTTCATATCTAGAGGTAGGAGACTTTGAGTGTGGTCTTGAAGTTTTAGGAGTTTTGGCAGGAGATTGACTCTTTTGATGGCATTTGGATTTAGTATTGGACCTTAATTCCATTCATAGTCTATTGGCGCTCCTTCTAGCGCCAAAAATGTTGATGCCTCGAAAATCGCTGCAACAACATTGGGGAAAACCACCTGATTGGGAACTTGAAAACCATACATTTTCTGTTTGGAATAGTGGCTTCCACTGGGGATGATGGAACCAGTTTCCCAATGAAATATAATTGAGTGGATGTGTGATATTTATAACTAACTGTGACTTGATGAATGGTAGTAACAACAAGCTTAAAAGAATATATATACCTATCTCTATCCCAGGATAAATTATGTTTCTCTTATATGTGATCTTAAAAGATGATCTTAAGTGAATGTAAATGAATATTTATCAAGAACTTATAGAAATGAAAGACAATTTAAGTTGATTGATTTGATTAAATAGTTAATCAAATCAATTGATTAAGCACATATCACATTTAATAATTGCATGTATTGTATATGTATTGAAAAATGGCAATCTAAGCATGTTCAAAAGTGATTTAATGTTGGACTGTGTTAAAAGAGATACATATAAAAAAAACATCATAAATAAATTTAACTATTATTCACTTAAACATAACATCAATATAGAGATAAAATTACCATGTATATCTTAACTCTCCTCATGAAAAAAGGTCCTTCGTCCAGTCTTTTCTATTAAGAGAACTTCTAGAGTACAAAAGTGCAACTTCTTCAAATCCTTCTTTACAAAATTTCAAGACACTTTCTTAACAGACAATAAAGGGTTTATATAGTAAAATAAAAGTACAAAAATAGCAAATACATGAAGCACTGAGGAGGTTTAAACAACTATCCTTTGAATAAGTAAAATAAAGTCAAAAATAGAGTTTGTTGGGCGACTCTCTTCAAGAGCATGGTGTTGTCTTTGTTGCCATTTGTTCCTTGAGCTGAAGGATGTTTAACATAGGTTGAGCTTCAGGTGGTTGGTCTGGCTTGATGCGCAGATGTTCTGTGTAGACCGCATTGGATAGAGGAGGTGTCATGTGGGATGATGTGTCAGTTAGGCAGTGCAGCATTATCCATTGACTATGTGGCTTAACTAAGTACTTCCAATACTTGTCCCAATCTAGCTTTTCCAATTTTCTGATGTTTTCCTCCTTTTTTTCAACATCTCTTGCCACTATTTCATTAAATATTTCACAACAGGGAGAGAAATAGGTGGTCATTTATCAATTAAATTAGTAGCAATGAGATTCTTGCTTAATGTTTCAACAGTATTATTGGCAACATCTCTTGCCCTGCATATCACCCTTTCTCTCTATTTTAATTGTATATCCCAATCAGTGAATAGGAGTTCCTTCTTGGAATCCTCAATCCTGGGTAGATTGGCCTTTCGGCCTTCTACAGTATCATGTCAAGTGATATATTGAGAGACTGTGTCATCAATTTCATCAAATCTAATCCTCTAGTCAGCTACTTGATTCATCAATGAATCACTTTACTCTCATATCTCATTGATGTTAGTCAATCCTTGAAAAATTACCACTTATTGTTGAGCCAAAAAATTCTTGATTTCCAGAGCTTCTTTGTTTAAATCATCCACCTTTGGATTATCCTTTAATTGTTCCACTGTAAATTGTAGCTGGTAAATTTGAGCATCCTTGGAACCAATGTCAGATTGATGTTGCGGCTTTATTTGATCCATGCTTTGCTGGAGTTGTGACATTTGGGTTTGCAATTGCTGGTCAATGCTTTTTTTCTCTTTCAGCGGCTCTTGTTCTAGTTGTAGGATTCTCTCATCATTTTCTTTCAGCAATTGTTGGACTTCTATACCTTTTTCAATTGTAGCAGATGCATAAGCACCTGCGAACTGTGTCAACCTTGTCATATCCTGAGACGGATTTGTTTGTGGATCTTTCCATACTACCTCCATGGGCACATCACCAGGGACTAAAGCTTGTGATTATTCAACTCTCCTCATTTTTATTTGTCTTCTCATTACAACCTTATGTTTGGGGTTGTAGAATATATCTAAAAGAGGGATCTCTTCTATCTTTAATACAATTTCTGATGTTGGGTAGGGAGGGATTAATTCAACTCCTTCTATTTTGACAACTTTGTTAGTAGACCCAATAGTAAATGGGTTATGTCCTTTGTCTTAAGGTGTTTCGACTGTTTCTTGAGCATCAATGATTATCACCTCTTGTTCTCCTTTAATCTCTTAGCTAAATTGATCCCAGACTTTATCTAAGTCACTGCTGACTTTAGCTCACAAGTTTGCAATTGGGTTGATTTGAATTCCTCTCTTCCCATCAGGACTTCAGTATCCTTGGGATGTTGTTCCAAGTTCTGTCCTTTTTGAGAAATAGTTTGGGACACCTTTAAGGTTTCAAGAGGAATTCTCTCCAACCTTTTATTCCTGTATTCTTTAAACTGGGAAAGTTGTTCACAACTAAGATGGAATTCTACTAATATTTCAACTTGTAAATTGTTCTCAGAAGTTTCAAACAGATCGTCATAATGATCATTTTCATGAATAAATTTCCTGATCTTTACTTGATCTGTATAGTTTTGGGTTGTCTTATAGGGATCAAACTATCTATCAAGAACAGTAAAAAACTTTAAGAATTCAATATGATTGATCTCATGTCCAACATGTTTGTAGTTTTATAATGCATAAACACCACAATGAATGGGGAAAATAGGCCAGGAAGCTTTCTTGGCCTCTTTGAAGGCTTTAGTCAATCCATGCCCTACTGCCTGGTAAGCAATTTCCCTTGCAAGGAGCTTGTGTGGTACATACAATGGGAGGACATGGGGTTTGGATAGGCTTACATAAGCTCTTACATAAGTAAATAGTTCTTCCCCAAACCACTTTCCTATGGATGTGAAATCGGCTTGGTCTTGTTTAGAAAATATTGGGGCTTTCTCATTAAAAACAGTCTAATAGAGTGGTAGAATGAATTCATGACAAATTCTATAGAAACTAGACTCATACTTGGATTCCCAGAGAATATTATGGTAAACATGAATGGGGTTGGGGTCTTGGATGGTCCATTTCCAACCCATGGTTGGAAAATCAGAAGTGAAACATAGAGCGTCCATGATATAAGCACTCATAAAAGTGTATACATCGATTCCCATGAAGAAGAACCACTTTTGTAGCACATGTAGTATTTGAAAAAAGGGTGGCATATCTGTCACTTCTGAAGCGAGAGGTGCAAGATTTGGAGGAGCCATAGGTTTATTTTCTTTGTTATTAGTTGTATACATTTTAGGGGAATTTTTTTTTTATGGACTAGCCCTCATATAAGGAGAACAACAATACTTGAAATTTTGGGAGCAATTAGAAATACAACTGAAGTGATGGCGAATATAGTGTTGCATGCGAATAAATCCTAAATATTAATTAATTAACCATCAAATCATTTTGGAGGCTTGAAGCTATCATACCATTATGGATGTGCATTTATGAAAAACGTGGGTTCACGTGCCTGATATGGACATTTAAGCAATTTAAATTAAAACATCCCACATCACAATTTTGTATGTGAGCCAAGTCTTTAAAACATACAATGCACTTGTTTAGCCGATATGCAATCAATATTTTCCATTTTTAAATAATTATTTTGAAATAATTTATTAAAGGTTTTAATCGTTATTGGAACGCCGGTGGGGGAAGAGAGATGGATGATTTGCGAGGCGATATTCATATCACACTCTCAATCTCAGCAAAATGAATGGTAGAAGTAAAATGACATTTGGAAAAAGCACGATACGATGTATCTCATTGGGAAATCGAAAGTGGGCATAGTGTATGGTAGTGGGGGGAATTGCGATTTACGATGAGTGATGTGGCAAAGGGCGAGTCCCACCAAATGGATTTTTTTATAAAATATAGCTTGTCGAGGGCCTTTTTCCTTTGTTATCACTTTTTCCTCTTTTATCGTCTTTTCTTCTTTGGAAATCCTTTGCGCGCTTTATGCCTTTTTAGAAATATCGCATCGCAAATTTTATATGGAGCGCTTTATATGCTGATTTGCAATGTGGGTTTGTTTTGCTTTCCGCTTAATTTTTTAGCCAATAAGCTTAAGAATTTAATTTTTAAAATTCATATTCCTATCTTATAAATAACATAATGTTTTATTGTCTTAATCTAAAAAACATTGAAAGAGTCCCCATTATTTCCTAAGACATCTATTCAAAAATAATGGGGAGTTGTTGAATAGCACAACACAAAGGAAATCATTTCCAAAGTGGAGACTCAAATTTTCCTTCCTATATATACATTTATATGAGTTATATGTGGATGAAAGTTTTTCTCAATTCAAAGTTTCACAAAAAAGTACATTAAGACTACTTCATTTATTTCATATATTTGAAGTTTTTTTGCACTTGTATACTTATTTATAAATAAATTATAGAACCTTATCACTATAAATGTTGTATTGTTTGTTTCAACTTGTGTGTGGTTCTAGATTTAATTAATAAATACTTAGGTCAAACATTATCCAAATATTATTTATGTAATGATAATAGGAACAACAATAGTTTCATATGTGTATTTTATGGTGTCTTATAATAGTTTATGCAATTTTAAAATCTCCTTCTCTCCTATTTCACTTTGGTTGTGAGAGCTAATTTGGACTAGTATATATGCTTCAATATATCATGTTGGCATGTTGACATCCATTGAAGAAATAACTCCTTATTAACGTAATTATTGGTTGTTGATTGATCATGTTTACTTAGTCTTCAATAACAATTATAATATTTATATATTATTTCCCTATAAAATAAGAAGCAATAGAATGCATTTTCATTCCTTCTATAAAATAACACTTCTATTTTTATCATTCTAATAATTAAATTTTCCATTACTACAAAGGTGCTTTTGAGAGAGATATTGGGGTGGAGAGGGGAGGAGAGTGAAAGAGAGAGGGAGGTAGATAGTGATAAAACTAGAAGAGAGAGAGACTGTGTGATGGGGGAGAGAGGGAGGGAGGTGGGAGAGAGAGGGATAGAGAGGAAGGAAGAGAGATATGAGGGGAGAGAGGGAGAAAATAACATAGACATAGAGAGATAAATGTGGAGATAGAGAGGGAGTGGCAAGGGAGAGAGGGAGAGAGAGGGAGGGAGAGAGGAGAGGAGGGAAGAGAGAGAGAAGGAGAGGAGAGAGAGAGAGGGAGATAGAGAGAGTTAGAAATAGATATGGAAGGGGGAGAGAGGTGGAAAGATAGAAGGAGAGAGAGAGGGAGATAGTGACAGAGTTATAGGGAGGAGAGAGAAAGAGAGAGCGATGGGGATGGGAGACATAGGGAGGTGGGAGAGAAAGGGAGAGAGAGGAACGAAGAGAGAGAGGACTTGAGAGAGACAAGGAAAGAGGGAGGGAGAGAGAGGGAGGGAAGAAGAAAGATGTAGAGAGAGAAAGGTGGAGAGAGAGGGAGTGACACGAGAGAGATTGAGAGAGAGAGAGTGTGTGTGTGTATGTTTAGCAGGTGAAATAGAGTGTGAATTTTTTCATTTTAATTTTCCACACAAAATGGTAAAATTCAATATGAAAAAAAATATTTTATTAAATTTGATTTTATTGAATCATTTCTAGTTACATTTTGATTTTTTTTTCTAAAGGAGGACTATAACCTAAGCTCTAAATGTTGTTGGCATTCCACTTTCATTTATTCTTTGTTTTGGCCTGCCTCAATCGATTCTCGAAGCCCTCTGTTGGCGTTGTGACTATTCTCGTAAATCTATAAGCTAAGAAGCTCAAAATTGAGAGAATGAGCATATGTTTGACATTTTTTGCATTGATTTGGTTGTTTAAGCTCAAAATTGAGAGAATGTGCATATGTTTGACATTTTTTGTATTGATTTGGTTGTTTATAATGGTGATTCAATAACTATATAAATTTACACAGTGAGATACATAAATTGTGGAATGGGAAATGCCTTGGCGTACCCATTGATGGAACTAGAGGAAACTGCCACAAATAACATGTCAAACCATTAATGCAAAGACGCCGTAAATACTATGTAAAAAATTGAAGTCAAATTCAAATATATATATATATATATATATATATATATATATATATATGAAATTTCAAGTGGCAATACCAAGTGCAAGCTGACTATGCAAAGGCCAGTGCACTAGAATCCCATGCCGGGAGCTTGTGTGAGTGTCCAAAATGTAGTGAAGGCCCTTTGGGTGGCAATGCGGTTGGGGATACAGAAACTGATGCCATGAGGAATGAGACTATAAGCGAGCTTTGGCACCTCTAGAATATTTTTGGGAAACATCATACTATTTTTGTCCCTGACTCGTATCAAATAACTCTCCCAGGGTTTGCAGCCCACAGTCGATCGAAATTCACTCCTTTTCTGGATAGATATTCTTTGCATCCGTATGGATGAATGTGCACGACCACCCCTCCCTCCAGAAGAAAATTTCCATTCATCATTCTGGTGTCGTCCATACCAAATAAAACATTAGTAATCCCCATTAACCACACCTTCCCTTCAATATCCATATCCTCCATATAAAAGAACTCAACTCTCTTGAAATATCCACTCTCCCAAGTCATCTCCTGCATATATTTAACATTTATTATCAGTCTGTTGGACTTCCGATCCAAAATTGTGATCCTCGAACGATGGTGCAAATCGTCCCATTGGATTTTATTGATTTCTTGGAGCTCCTTATTCAGATCACTTCTCTGCAAAGTGTATTTAGGGGCCACCATTTCCATATTAGTGCCCTCTCTGGGAAAAAAAATTATGTCCCTCACACCAAAGTGAGATTTCACAGCAATGGAGAATTCACGCCATTTTCTGAGAGGACCTCGAAAATTGTATTGGTCCAGATCCCCAGACACGCATGCAAGAAGATAGGAAAAACATACGTGACGTCTTTCAAATTGCCTCAAAAATGACGCCAACCCTCTGATTGGCTGGTGAGTAACATTAGGGAAATTTTGAATTCTAAAATGGGCCTCCTAAGGAAATTATAAAATAATAATGTAAATAATAAAATAAGATTTGACTACATCATCAAAGTTTAGAGGGAAAAAAGGAAAAACTATTTTTTCAACTTATCTCCCAAATTTTTTACTCAAATTTCAAGGGAGAGCACTCATTGGATGAAAATTTTAATTCCTCATCCAAGGAGTACCCATGTTTCATAATTTTGATGGATCCTGCTACAAGAAAAATGAGAAATACATGAAAATCATGATTCAATCATGTTTTTTCATGTATTTCTCATTTTTTGTGTATGAGGGTCCATCATAACTATGCAACATGGGCACTCCTTGGATGAGGAATTAAATTTTACATCCAATGAGTACTCCCGCTCGAAAGTTTACTTAAAAAATTGGGATATAAGTTGAAAATACAAATTGAAAAAGTAGCTTTATTATTTTATTATTTTTTAATATTTTTACCCTTTTACTTAAAAAATGGTGAATCATCCCCATGGTTTACATTATCACCTTGAATCCTATTGGTTCTGATAAAGTTTATTTTGGTTGTACATTTTTCTTAGGAGGCCCATTTTAGACCTCAAAAATCCCCTAATGACATGGTCCGTAATGGCTCTAGAGCCCTGAGATAAAAAAAAAGGGCAAAGACTCCTAGGCTTCCATCCTCCCTTGAACATCAATAATGTCGGCGTAGGCATAGAGAGGCACGTTTTTACCAACATTAGAAAGAGGGCCATCGAATATTTCTCAGAGAAGAGAAATACCATTGAAGATTGCATGTCCATAGTGAGGCCAGTTAATGAAAGACAACAATGTTGATGGCTTGTAGACTCTCTTGTAGCATGAAAGATGTGGTTGAAAGTCCTAAAAATTCTATGCATTTGGTACAACAATCAGTTCTAGTTGCGGACTGGAGCCCTGGCCAGGGTTAAATCTGGTGGTGAGAGATATCGAAATTTCCCTTGGCAGCAGGGAGAAATTAATGGTGGATGGAAGAAACAGCTTTCATTCTGCAATCATCGTGTCCTTGAAGATGACGTATTTTGAGCTACCAGAATCTTATTTGGAACAGAACGCGTAAAAGGCAATACTGTTTAGCTTTTTGGTAGTTCCATTGAGTACAAGTACTTTCTCGTCGTGATAAACTCGGGGTATCAATGAATTCTCATTTGTGAGAAAACTAATTTTATGTTATGCGTCATCTTTATTTTTATGAGAGCTTTGTGGCATATTACAGTGGAAACACTAATGATATTTTGATGTGGTGAAGTTCATTCGGACAGACTATTCTTGATGATATACCACCGTGAAGAGTATAACGAGGAGCAGAAATAAGTGTGCAACGACGAGGAAGAGCGTGGAAGAGTTGAAAAAGCATCCAGTTGCGACTGCAGATGGCTGGGATTGATGCATATGATGTCTAGATTGAGTTTGAGGTGATATTAATAGCAATTCACCCTTCATTCTCTCCGCTCCAGCTCTGGACTCATGTTTAGAAGAAAAGGAGGAGTAATTATGTGTGAATACATTTTCCATTAACTTAGATATCTGATTTCTCCTTGTGTTTGTTTTTGGGTGGGCTTACAATTTAGCTAGGTACCACAAAAGGTTGCACTATATCTCAAAGGAAAAAAACTAGAAGTGCAAAAACAAGAGAGAGCATGAACATGTGAGAAGGCATGGCAAAGGAGAAAACGTCGGAGGAGCATGATGGAAAGCATCTCATAGAAACAAGACACAACATTTATTTTCATAATATATGTTGATGCTTTTCAACATACTCGTGCTCTTTGTCTTCTTTTTTTTATTAACGTTTTTGGTGTTCCGTTCTTATTTTTGTTTTTGTGGTTATTTTTGGTCTTGTATTAGTGAATTCTGTAAAAGTAGTGTTTGGTATTGCATTTGTTTTATACACTTTTATACTCGTATGTTAAAAGAATGTAAATTTATCACGTGTAGATTATTTGATTTGCTAGGATTTAACAAGTTTAAATTTTATGGGAGGGGTTGAGGATGGATATCAGCTTCTCATTGTGGAAGGTACTTTCTTGGTATTAGCTTTAATCTATGCTTAATCACACACACACACACACACACACATATATTATGATTTTTTTAAATCATTTAAAATTTGTGTCGATAATATGAATGACTTTTGTTTCTTGTCATTTCTTTTTTTTTAATAGTTGTCATTTCTCTCTTCTTATTTTTCATTGTAATAAAATAAAAATAGTGGGATTAATTATCTTGGGATTTCAATATGTAAAAGAAAAATAAAAATATGTAAGCTGAAGATATATGAGAGAGATTAAAATAGGTTATTCCAACCATTAAAGAATTGTTTGGGAAGACATTTCTTTGGATGATAATTTAATTATTTGTCATCTATATCACATTTTGTGGTGAGGTTGTTTGTAGAATTGATGTGACATCATCTGTTGTGGTGAATTTATTTGTAGAATCCATGTCACAACATATTTTGTGATGAGGTTGTTTCTAGATTTGATTTGAGAAAAAGCTTCTTTGAATCAATCAATTTGGTTTGGGATGGTAAAAGATATAAATAAATACTTAATATTTGAATATACTAGTTGTCATGAGCTCAATCATTCATCTTTATAAATATTTTGACAAGGTAATGATGGTTTGAACAAATATTATAAGGGAAACGTATAGAGATGCTTATCTAATGTGAAAAAAAATCATTATCTCTTAGCCATTTCAATCTCATCCCTGTAATACAACACTATGATACAAAAACTTTTCTATTAGTGAGAAATCGCATTTCCTAAATGTGTTGCCGACATAATACATCAATTGAGTTTTATGTATGGTGTAATAGATTATATATAATAATTAGTTTTTTTGCATTGAAACATATATCATAATTTTTTTTTCCTTAGAGTATAATTTGTTGCATACAAATAATCTTTCATGTTCTACAACATATTACACAATCACATGAAAATTATTTACATGATATATGTCACACTTTTTTGGTACAACTTAATCTATCCAAATAATGTTTTATATGGTATGACACATCACACCAATTTTTTTCCAAGTGATATATCACAATCCATGAATCTCACAACTTTTTTATTCCACAACACATCTTTTTAGTTTTAGGAATAATATGTTATACATCAAACCTATTTTTTCCTCTAGTGCAATATACATAGAGCTAAAGTGTTCATAAACCTTCGAATAATGTGTGTAGCACCATGAAGCAATGGCTAATAATTATGTATCTCAAGCACACTAAGACAATCGTTCAAATATAAAGTTTTTTATTCTATTAATATAGATAATTGTTTAATATGTTAATAAACTCATTAAGCGAGAAATTTCAAGAGATAATTTTATTGGTAAGAGATGTTTTTTAATAAAAAGTAATTTATAAATATTTTATTATGTTGACATGTAATTCGAAAGGATATGGGATTATTGTAACTATTATAAATAGTTTTGGTTATGTATTGGAGAAAATCAAGAAAATTTAGAATTGGTATCCCAATTAGAGTGAGATTATTGTAAATATTATAACTAGCAATTGCACCATATGTTGCAAAGGAAACGTTGTAATGCAGTAACATAGGAAATCGTAATATAGAGGAAAAAACCATAATGCCAAACAATTCTGGAAGTTTTCTGGGTTATTTGAACAGGAGGAGGTTTCATACACAGAGATATGACACTTCCTCATACATATTAGATATTATGGACAGGCCATTGTCAGGAAATAAATAAAAAAAATGATACATGGAGGAACATGATGTTTCATCCACAGAAGGGTGACACTGGCCTGGCCTCATACATTTGCTTATTGATGTGAGATATAGCATAAGGCCAGTGTCATCTCTTCTGCGGAAGAAACACAGCAAGCCCTCTTCTTCTTTTTCATGAAAACGGACATCACCCTTTTCATATTTATAAGTAAAATTGTTCGTATATGATAAAGTAGTTTCAGTGTGAAACTTGGTTGTGTGAAATTATTAGTCTTTAGAATATCCATGTGAGATCCCAACATTCTATATAAAAAAACAATCGATTCGTTGTAAAGTCAATGCGTGAAGTTAATCAATAACCAAAAATGAAACATATGAGAGTAATTCCCAATTACTGTCATTTCAATCAGTACTGTCGTTACAAAAACCTATGGTATGATCACAACCTATTGTATAAAAGTCAGAGAGCGTTATTATTCATGGTAACCTGTCATCTCATGGATCCAACCAGCTTTACCATTCATGAAGAGTACCCTTCATTAAGATGTAAGCTGCCATCTCAGAAATTTTGAAAAGCGGATGGCCACAACAAATCTGTAATTCTGACTGGAAACCTGCTCCCCTGTCCCTGTAAACAGAGCTAAATCTAACTCATAAATGGAAAGTGGTATGCAATTTAACAATTAACAATATGCAATTTCATGGATGCTAAAGGGTTTATGGGGAAGGGATGGCCATCAGGAAACTGCTGCTCTCTCTCTCAAATGTATTTTTTTATTTTTTAGGTGAAATTTGGTAGTTATTGAATTTGATAATTATAATTTAAATTGTATTTTTGAACGATAAATAAAAATATTAATAATAAAAATATAATTTTTTTATTTCATATATACATAGATTATTTAACATAAATTTCCAAATAATTTATTTAAGTATCTTATTAAAAATATTTTTTACAATATATATATATATATATATATATATATATTTAATTATACAATACATTATTTAAAACATAATTTTTAATTTAATTTTTTTTATTTTAAAAACCTAGAGATTTACACATCACTCACAATGTATTGTAGAATAAGCCTATCCTCAATTATATCATTATTATGCGCGCATCTGATATGGCATCTCATATGATTGATAATGATTGCAGGTCCAATCAATTTCTGTCAATGTTTTATGGGACAACGACCCCTCTAACAGCAACGTCGCCGCCACTGTTCCCATCGAAAATATCCGCTTCTTGTCACCTGGAAGCATTGAAGGTCACCCTGTTATACAGTTTCTTGACATCACAACGTCATGATTGGATCACAGAGCTAGAAGCCAGAGCGAAGAACCGCACTGCGAAACGCCGGCAATTTTCAAGAATTAGGCACGAGTTCCTCTGGAAAAAGAAAAGCATAACGAATAAAACACGATCAGAGTTACCGCTGAGAAACAAATCTGTAAACTGCTAGCAGGAACAAAATCAGTTTTCAAAGGCCGGAAAAGAAATCCAAGCGCCTTGACTGCAGGTTTTTCAGAAGAAGAAAATGAGCCGGCAGCCATCGGAGAAGTATAACTGATTAAAATAACAGAATTTAATCCTAGGGTTGAGATGGTTTGAATCGTCTAACATTCAAATCAAAGGTGTATAATGGTACACGTACTCATTTAGCAAAGTTGTTTTCAAATAAGAACGCTTTACAGCATAATAATTTTATTTTTGCATTAGAGAAAACCAAAAAACCTTGGAATTTGAATCGCAAAATTCTTTCCATTAATTTATATATTCATGAACTGAATAGTGTAATAAACCAATTAATTCCTCAAATTACCCACCTGACCTGACATGGTATCAAAACGCGGGTCCACAGATCCATTTTAGCCTTGTAACTCCTGTGATTCTTTATGCTCCCACTCACAGTGGTCCCTGAAATCAAATTGTAACCATTAAGAGAGAGAAAGAGCACACAATTATTATTTGTGCATTTTTTTGGTGTATACCCTTTTTGTGTTTGTTCGAAGGTTCTGGTGTATACCCTTTTTGTGTTATTTCGAAGGTTCTGTATGCTTATCCAATCTTTGTAGGTTGGTTCGTGCGCCTGGTCTCACGCTAGAGCATATGCTGCGTTAAAATAATTGATTGGACGGTGTATGTTGAAAGCTAGTCCCTTGAATGATTCTGTGTGCTAGAACCGTGGTGAACGCTGACAAAGAATGATGAGAGAGGCTCCTTGGAGTTTTGAAGGGTTGCATTACTCTCACATTGAATTGGAGGCATGCGTACAATGCGGTGTTGTATACAGTGTTACATTTGACTACGTCTGAAATGGCGTTGGATACTCTGTAATGGAGACAATGTTGGTCGCTCATTAAAGTTGGTACGTTGACGAAAATTATGTTAATGGTGTGCGTTAATTTCTTTTAATGGTGTGCACATAAGGGTCATATGATATTTTTTATGAGTGAATTTAAACATGTGCATTGGTGAGTGAACATATGGTATGGTATGACATTTTTTAAGTGAGTGAATATATGGTATGAGAAATATGATATAATATTTGAATGCGTTGAGTGGTGTATAATGGATTTTAAAAAGAAAAGGGCGATGACATATGAATAATGGCATTCTTAACTCAATTATTATGGCCATATTACTGTAAAATTACATAAGGTATATGTGGAGGTACATTTTATATGTATATTATATGAAATTATTTGAAGGTATATGTGGAGGTATGTGGGAGGTATATTAATGTTTTTTTAAACATAGCCACTCAATTTATTAGAAATGTATTAATTTTTTGTTGTAACCATGTGATTATTTTGAGTTCAAATTAAATTATATGATGCATTTGCTTATCTTTATTGTGTGTGTAATTCTACATGGAAACAAGAACTATCTTGAGTGGTTGAGGAAGATAAATCACACATTAATATTTAATGAGCTATGGAAAGGATTCACAAAGGAGAAGGAGACAATGCACCTGACAAGTTGACTTTAGATAAGGAGCTTTCCATTTGGGAAAATAAGAACAACAAGGTCTATGCCTTAATTGCAACATTAGTAAATGAGGAGGCGAGTGGCCATATTTCTCAATTTTCAAATGCCTTTGCAGCTTTAAAGAAGTTGAAGGAATTGTATGAATCACACTCTGAACTTGAAGTTAATCAATTGATGATTAAGTTGTTTGGTATTGAGTTAAAAAATGATGACCCTCTTACCTTATCGTCAGAAGTAAAATCCATTATGCATGATATAAAATCCACTGGTGTTGAGATAAATATTCATCTCATAACTTATGTCAAGGCACTATATCCCACCTATTCAAATTTTCTTGAGTCATTGCAAGCAAGTGGAAACCTTAAGGAGATTACCTTTGAATCCTTTGAGAAGAAATTTTGTGAGAGAGAAAAGGCTTTTGGGAAGAAGACAACTCCTCATTCTACTAAAGAATCTATATGCCTTGCACAAAAGGAGAAGAATCATGCACAAGTTTCTTCTAGTTGAAGAGGAAGGATGAATTTTAGAGGAAGGGGGGGCATACAATTCTAAGGAGAAAAGTATGATCTTCATTGCATACGATGCAATATAGATGGACATGATGATTCCACTTGTAAGTTGCCTTGGGACCGAATTGAGCTAGAAATAAATGAAGGGAAAGGTAAAGCACCCTAGTCCACTCATTATGTTGTGGCACATTGCAACATTGGAGTAATTGAAGAGTTATTCAATGCTTCACTTGCTTCATGGAAAGATGATTGGTTGCTTGATTCAGGAGCAACTTTCCACACGAATTTTAGGAGAGATTTCTTTGAAGAATTCATTGACAATTTTGATGGAGTAGTATACTTTGCAGACAAGTCAAAACTCAAGAAATCAGAGCTTGGCACCATTAGGCTCAAACTGCTTGGTCTTACAGCGTTTCTTCCTCATAATGTTCTATACCTCTCGAAATTGAGGAGAAACTTGCTATATTTGGTCCATATCCACGAGAAGGGAAACTCCATTCATATATTTGGTGGTAAGGTCGAGGTCAGAAAAGAATTAGATCACTCACTTGCCATGACGGGGATAGAAGAAGAAAGAATTCTGAAGCTGCAAGGAACCTTTGCTCGTGCTAAAAAATTCTCATACAGTTCTCACTATGATGAAGGTACATTTCCATAAATTATTTTAAGGCATTCTAAATTTGGACACTTGAACTATGACAATCTTCATTTTTTGAAGAAAAACGGTGTTATTGGTTTTCTTATAATTCCTAGGAAACTTAAGCAATGTGATGATTTTATCTTAGGAAACCAAAACAAACAATATTTTCATGATTCTCATTCCAGAGCACATAGTAATCTTGAACTCATTCATTCCAATTTATGTAGACCGATTCCTATTCCTTCTGTAAATGGTAATAAATATATGATGACATTTATTGATGACTACACCAGAACGTGTTGGGTTTATTTATTGAATAACAAATTTGAAGCTTTTGAAACATTCAAGAACTTTCATGCATGGATTGAAAATGATGCACAATCTCATATTGGCTCTATTTTCACTGATAATGGAAAACAATACACTTCAAATGAATTTGAAATCTATCTTTTCCAGCATGGGATCAAACACCAAACAACAATGCCTTATAATCCCCAACAAAATGAATTAGCTCAAAGAATGAACATGTCAATCTTAAATACGGTACTTTCCACGATGTTTTTCAAGAATGTTAAACTGATGTTTTGGGTTGATGCAATTCTATGAGCTGTGTATATAAAGATCAAGTGTCCATCTAATGCTATAAAAAACAAGACTCCCTATGAAATGTGGTATGGCCACATTCCTTTAGTGAGGCATCTTGGGGTCTTTGGTTCCACCTGTTATGCATTTATACCTAAGGAACAAAGAAAAAAAACCAGTGCAAGGAGTCGAAAATGTATCTTCTTGGGGTACTCAAATATCGCCAAAGCATACCATCTCTATAATGAAGTCAATAATAAGTTTATAATATCTAGAGATGTGATCTTTCTTGAATCTTCCAAGGTGGACAATGTTGTTGAGCGACACCTTGATCGCTTTGATGGATTCAGACATGCAAAATATTTTCAAGAGTTTGATAATGAGATTACACATCTTGAAGGGGGGGTTCTTATACTGGATCAATCTGTGGAATCTTCTTATGAATCACTCTCTCCCCCACATGAATCTCCAACCACTGATCCAAATGACAGTTTGAGTGATGTGATTGACATAATTGGGAGAATAAATATTGATTCAGGCCCAAATCAGTCAACTGAGAAGCCTGGGCCATCCCAGAAATGTCCTCTAAAATGTTTGACAAAGACACTTAAAAGTGTTCATCCCGATGAGGTTAGAAATACAGGAACACGAATCTCCACCAGATAGAATATAGGTGATGTAGAAGATTCTGATTCACCTGTTGATATGTATGTTTCTTATGACTGTGAACTGACTTTGTCTAAAAATTTTGAACCAAATTCCTTCAAACAAGACACTTCTCATGATGAATGTAAAGAAGCGATGAAGAAAGAATATGATGCCTTGATAAAGAATGGCACCTAGAAGCTGGTTGATCCTCCATTGGGAACCAAACCAATAGGCTACAAGTGGATCTTCAAGAATAAGTATAAAGTAGATGTCTCACTTGAAAAGCACAAAGCCAGGCTTGTGGAAAAAGGTTTTTCACAGAAGGAAGGGGTCGACTACGAGGATAATTTTTCCCCCACAACAAAATGGGCTACCATGCAGACGCTCTTTGCCTTGGCAGCACAAAACAATTGGAAATTTCATCAAATGGATGTAAAAACTGCTTTCTTGAATGGAGATCTGTAAGAGAATTTTTTTATGTCGCTGTTACACCATTTTTTGGTCATCTAACCTATTATCATTAGATGGACCCAAGTACACCATGTAAGACCAATTTTACCCTAAGTAAAATTGCTTTCACTATGTAAAATAACTTAATAAAACACATTTATTAGGTTTTTTATGGTCTAAACAAGAAACCCCAAAGAGAAATATTAAACAAATCTATATTTGTTTGATTTTTCTCATGGAATAATTAATTAAACAATAATTTAATTATTATTCCTGGTCATATTTAACCCAAAACAAGGAAATTAATAAATCCTTATTTATCTTATTATTTTCTAGGAATAATTATTTAAATCTTATTTAAATAATATTCCTTGTTAAATATGACTAAATCATTTATAAATAATTAAATAAACCATTATTTATTTAATTATCAAATACCTTTTCCCTCCAACAAATATAATAAAATATTCCTAAAAGGTGGTTCTAGAATTTGGTTAATAATATTTTATTCATTGCACCAAGTCCTAGACTACCCTAATATTTTGTTATAAATAGAAGGGTTTTCCCATTCATTTGACACCTTTTGTTGCATATTAGATCACTCTAGATCTATACTCTTGGTTTGACTTTGAGCCATTATCATTGTCACATTCTCCATCATTTGCTTTGTGAGCTCCCTTTTAGTTCTATGTTTGTCTGGGTTTTCTACACCAACAAGAGAGAGAAATGCTAGATCTGAAGCGTTGAGGACTTTCAAGAACCCATCCCATTGAGGAGAATTGGAAACACCTTTCTTGTTTTCCTCTCAGGTGCCCTTAATATAAAAAAATCTTTCAAAAATATTGTTCTTGTCTTGTCTATTGGATGCATGGAGCAAAACCTTATTTTCACTGCTTAATGTCTTTTTATGCATAGATCTGGATTTGTGCAACTTTGTCTTGATCAACTAACTGCAGATTTGAAGATGTTGGCAGCCATAATGGATGTTAGGGCTATTTGTTATGCGTAGCTAAAGTGGTATTTTTCCGACAAAAGATTCATACTAACAATTGGCGACTCCACACGAGTTTTCTTTTGCGACCGCTGTCGTTTTATATATTCCTGCATATCCAACTATTTCAGACCCTAGGGTTTCTCTTCAGTTTTTTGTTTTTCCTATTTTTATGGTGTTTTTCACCTCTAAAACCCTCAAACATTAAAATTTTTAACTTCCGTGTGTTTCTAGCCCTATTGCGCAGGTGACAGACATCAGCCGCAGCTGAGATGACAAATTTTTCTGAAATCTGCCGTCGAGAGACCCGGATCTGCAGGTCGCACTTATCAGCCCAAAACTTGCGACCTAGACTGGAGGACACACTTTTTTGCACAAAAACTGCGACCTGGACTGAAAACAGGTCAGAACCTACGACCTGCACTTTTTTCTGCACTTTTCCAACAATTTTTTTGGGTTTGTCTGAAGCTTCTGTCAGGGTTCCAGCCTCTGTCTCCGCCTGTTTAGACCTGTTTCTGATCTGTTTTACTCAACTAAGTGAGAATCTCACCCCTTAGGGCTTTAGTACGCTCCACTTTTTGTGGAAGAGTTTTAGCTATTTCAAACGTCTGAAAATTCAGAGTTTCAGCCTTGTTCTTTTCAGATCTGATACCTCATTTTTAGATCCCTTTTAGATCAGCTCTTCTCCCTTTCAAATCACCTCATATAGTTTTGTTTGGGTTTGTCTGTAGGGTCACCTCCTTGTCCCTTCTACCTTTAGCTTATTTCCTCCTTTGTTGTAGCAACCTTGCCTCTGCCTCTTTACTATTTTCTGCACCTCTTTTCAGCAGATTTCTCCTTTAGATCCCTGTCCCTCCCGACCTTAGATCTATTGGCTCCTTTTTAGTGTGTTTTGACTAGATTTTTTCCCTCTTTTAGACTAGTTTTGAGAGACCCTCCTTCTTGGGTTAGATTGATGCATTGTTAGCTGTTAATTTTCTGTTATTTCAGCCTTATTTACTGTTCTCTGCAGATTTATTTTTAGTTTCGCAACACACTTTTTCTTTTACTCTCAAAATGTCTGGGTTTAAAAATTAAAATTAAAACACGCTACAAACTGACCTTAAGTGAAGAAGAGCCTGGTTAACACCGCCAGGCAAAGACTTTAAAATCAATTGACACTGCACCTCTCTGCCCTTGTTTCGACCTTGATATCACTTGATTATGCACCTCCCTACCTTTGTCGGTTATTCTTCTTCCCTTTGTGCCATCATCATTGTGCCCCCAAGGCGTATATCCTGGAGACTTCTTGGCCTTCACCCTCAGTTTCCGGTTGGTTGACTTACTCCTTCCCACCGTCGTCGAGTTAGTCCTACCCCGAGTCCACACTCCGACTCCTCTTCTGATTCTTCGGGTTCTCCCCCTACTTCTGGTTCCCCCCCTGTTACCTTCACCATGTCTAGTTCAGGGCCTAATACTAGCAGCAACCCCGGTCCTACTACTGGGTCTGTTACTAACAAAACCACCACGGGAACTACCTCGACTTGCTCCCTTATATGGCCGGTCTCAATCTCCCCGATTTCAATCAGTTAATCAATGATCCTATCCGCCACGATGTTGGTTGGCCTGCTATGCCTACCAATCTCCCCTATGATATTCCCAAGTTCGAAGGCCTTGCCAGCGAGGATCCCTCCAACCATATCCGATATTTCCACATGTGGTGTTCATCCAATTCCATTATTGATGACTCCATCCGTCTTAGATTGCTCCAACGCACGCTTACAGGTGAAGCTTCTAAGTATGTCGATCAGACCGCTTCTTCCCATACCACCTTTGCGACCATTGCCCAAGCCTTCTTATCTTATTTCCAGCTTCATCTCCGATACGACACTAGTACCGAGCTCTTGACTTCTTTCTGTCAATCATCTTCGACCCGCCTTTCTACTCATGTCCAGGAATGGCGGAGAAGAAGGAGCTTATGTCAGGCTCCCACCTTTGAAGATCGGGTCTATATGGACTGGTTCCTTCGATCTCTCTTACCCGCCATCGGCAAAGATGTCTCCTCCCAGTTCCCTCAAACAGAAGAATCTGCCCTCCAAATAGCCTTGAAATATGACCTCATCTATGCTTAGTCTGGTTATGTTTATACTTTCCTTCGTGACCTCCCCAGACCCGATGGCGCTAACGCTCCGGGGGCATCTCACTCTACTGACGGTATCGTTGGAGCTCTTTCGCATCCATACGCTCAACCTCCTATGGGCTATGGTTTCCCTCCGGGAGGGGCCAACACCTCCAGCACTTCCCCCCCTCCAAGTAGCATGTATCCAGGATACATCATGCCTCCTCACTTTGCCCAAACTCCTGCTTTCCTCAATGTTTCCCAACCTATCCAGTATCCTTATCCACAACATGATGCACCTCTACCTCCCTTACCTTCTCAACCCCCACAACAGCAATTACCACCCCAGCCGGGGCAAGTCTTTGCACAGCAGGGCGCGACTAATCCTCCTTCTTCTCAAAGAAAGAGGAAAGGCAATCAAAATCAATTGGCCCCTAGTAATCGCGGACCCACTCCTTCCAGTATTGACTCTAACACTGCTAACCAACAACAGGGCACTCAGTTCAAGCCGGAAAAGCCTCTTCGTACAAATAAGCCTTGTTCGTGTTGCGGTGTTTACAGTCATTACATTCACGATTGCCCCCTATTACCACAGATGCGGCAGATGTGGGAGTCTCAAGCCACATTGCGCGGACAACATGCCTCCCCTACTGTTCCCCCTGATGCGGCTACTTCTCAACCAAATGTGTTTACTGATCCTTTCCCTCAGTAAGGATTCATGGCTACTCAGCCACCTCATGCCCCGGTAACCACTCAACCTTCCCCTTCTGGTTCCTCCGATTACCAGATTCTCCTGATGAATTTTTACCAACCTCTCATTATCAACCTTAACCTTCAAACTCGGTCTCGTCAGTACCCCAATCCTCCCGCTCCGTCTGTCCCTGAGTCACCTTCTTCAGGTCCCACAGAGCCTCTTTCGACACCCAATGGTCCTTTGCAGATCCCTCAACCCAAAGTTGAGGTTCCTATCAAGGTTCCTAAGGTCCCATTACATCGAAATGCTGCTTCCAGTTGAGTTGATCATTCGTGTAGCATAGTAGATGATTTGGCGCAGTCTCCTGCTGCCATTTCAACACTGGAACTCCTCCAGTCATGTCCTTCTCAAAGGAAGGCTCTACTATCTGCCATGGGCGCTGTAGATCCTGCTTATGACCGATTGATTGTTTTCGACGCCCGTCAGTCAGATCATCCTCCCCTTCCTGCTTTCATCGCTTTCCAAATCCTAGTCAAAATCTGGAACGCTAATGTGTCTCGATGTATTATTTATGAGGGGGCATCTACCTGTGTGATGTCTGCTTCGGTTTGGAAACAACTCGGATCTCCTGAGCTGACCCCTTCCACAATCACCCTTCGTGCATGGGATGGCCACGCCTCTCAGCCCATTGGCCTATTCCTTAATTGTCCTATCACCCTTGCGGGCAAGAGTTTTTGCGTTGACGTTGAAGTCATTGACGCCCCTCTTGACTATAACATTCTTTTTTGGCATAGCTACACCTATGCCATGTCTGCTGTCCCATCCGCGGTCCATCGCAAGATGTTTTTCTCTCACAATGGAAAGATAGTCACCATTGACCAATTGACATATCATGAGCCAAAATATCAACCTCCCCTGAGTCGACCATATCTTCTGTATCCAATAAGAAAACCGTCGATTCTTTGACCAGTGTTTCCCCAGGTGTTTACAAAGACTCCTCCTTGCTTGGAACCTTCCTTGGTCTTCCTACTCCTCCTGTCTCTGATCCCAGCTTAGCGAATGTTTACATGATGGAATCGTCTCGGGCTGACCTTAAGTGGGCCCGCTTCGGCTAATCAGCAACCTCAACCTTGCCCAACGCAAGTTGCTTCTAGCCCTTTGCTTCAGCTGGCCGAACCTCTTCCTTCTAGACCTTCTCATCCAGCTAGTACCCATGAGCCTCTCTACCCTCCTGGGTCAGTTCCCCCAGGTCTCAACCATCTTGGATTCGTCCCTCCTGGCCATTACCCTGCCGGTCGGATACCTTTCCTTGCTCCTCCTCCCGGAGTCTATTCGGTCCCCATCATGGCCACCCTTTCCCTCCCTAATTTGACCCTGGGAATACCCATTTGGTATCTTAACCCTCCAGCCGAGACCCCACCAGGTCACCGCAAACCTTACCTTGCTTTGACACCAGTTCAACCTATTCCATTAGCTTCTTCCATCGCTACAGTGCCACCAGCACCTCAACAAGACCCTTCTCCTATTGTGACAGCTACGGGAAAGAAAGGAAAATCTTGCAAGGGGGCATCCAAAGATAAGGCCACCCCGACTGACCCTACCCCTCCTACACCCGCCAAGCCTTGTGCCTTGTGTGATGGCATCTGTCATGCCACCCATACTTTTCCTGAGTTGCCCCGTATTAAATCCATGGTTAAAGTCACATTCCCTGAGTCTACAGTCCCTGAACCCTCTATTTCTTCCTCGTCCGCAGCCAAGAACCCAAAGACTCTTCGCACCAACAAACCCTGTGCTTTGTGTGGTGTCCATGGCCATTATTCTCACCATTGTCCTCACCTAACGCATTACCGAGCCTCTTTGGAGGTCATTCACGAGTATGAGGTTGAAAAAAATCAATCCGCCTCTCCCATCCTCACGCAGTATGCGTCAGGTCAATTCGAGGATCCCCCTGCTACCATTGAAATTCCCCCCCTTGATGTTGAGATGCCGAAACCTGCCGCCCCCATCCTATACCTATCATCATCCATGCGACCCTCGGAGTACATTCCCTCTGAATCCCCTCTGTCTGTTTTACTTGATCTTCCTTCAGCGTCATTCTTGGGCTCCACATCATTTGACCATATTTTTACTTGTTCTTCTGTCATCCCCCATGACGATTCGTATGTGAGCCTTTCTTCCCATGCTGATGATTTAGGTAGCTTTGCAATGTCATGTGGTTTCCCTAACCTTTTCTTTCCCACCCATAACCGGGATGATACCATCCGTATCTATGATGTTCTCCGCAGCATGAGCTCCAGCTATTCCTCTCGTAGCCCTCATACATCACCCTCTAGTCGGTCTATGAGTCATAGCCATCCTATCCAGACTACTCCCTCCCATAGTTGTCGTTTGATGTCTACCCTACACTCACGTTGCCATCATTGTTCTTCCTCCTCCCATTTCTTGTCTTGTGACACTATTTTGCAGGACCTCCCGTCCACACCTTATATTGGCTATGCCGATGGGGCAAGTCGCTATTCCCAGAATCTAGCCTAAATAGCTTGGGCCATCTTTACCCCCTTTCATACCCTCGTTCTCTCTAATGGGGTCTGCATTGGTAATGCCACCAATAATCAGGCCGAATATGATGCAGTACGTGGCCTCTTAGTCGATGCCCTCTCTCATCGCATCCTCCATTTACACGTTCGTTTAGATTCCAAGCTTCTTGTCTTGCAAATCAATGGTATCTATCGTGTGCATAATCCTATCCTGTTTAGACGATATTTATGAGTGAAACTTTTGATATGTGAATTTAGATTCATTACTTTCAATCATGTACCTAGAGGACAAAATCACTACGTAGATAGCATTGCAAACCATGTTCTAGATTGGCATTTATCACACACAAGAAAATAACATTCAAAATCATCAAAGCAATGCATATTCATAATATATATCATACAACATGTTTTTAGAGTCCATCTACTCTAATACATATGACATGCCCATAGCATGTTACAACAGACACATATCAAAACTGGGGGGGCAACACTTTCCCCTACATACACACTAGGGGGCACCACCAGCCCCACATCTAATCACTCTCTGGAGGATCTTGAGCCAATGGCTCTGCTGCCACAGCTCGTAGATCACGCACAGTCTGACCAGCCATCACCATGTGCCGCATGACACCTCGCCATTCTGAAAGTAGACCAATACATAGCTCTATGTACTGGTCGTCTAAGTCTTGCCATCCCCAATCTGAAACAACGGTAATAAGTCCTTCACATCTACGACGGATGTCCTCTAGGAGGGCAGCCATGTCCTCATTCTACGCCGTTCTCGATCCACTAGCACCTGCAGTCCCTGCTACTGCAGGTCGTCCCATATATCTGGCCGGTTTTACCGGAGCTATATCTGCATACCAAAAGTATACGAATCAGTCCCATATATACTATTCACAAACTTTAACATGCACATAAAAGATTAGTCAATTGTCACTTACCATCAGGCCCCCATACTCGACCAGGCGGAAGTGGCAAGTCCGGATCTCCACAATAACTCATCCCACTATAGGGATAGTCGTCTATGTACAACGACATTTGATCCCAATGGGCAAAGAACTCCGATCAGAACACCCGCCCGACTGCCCCTCCTCCTCCTCTACACAGTAAGTGCCCCCACTGGCGCATCCTGGGTTATCTCAGACCCCCATCTGGTAGCTGTACACAAGTTTTCAAGGTCGGGATCTTCTCAAAAAAGAAGGAGAAAAATACGGTCCCATACGAACAATCATGGTTCACTTGCCGCTTGCAAAGCGACAACTGTCATTTCAACGACACCAAAATCATTTGGGCCCACCCATAGTAGGTATCGCTCAACACTGATTCCACAATCATCATCTGCTTTCCAGTGATGTAATGGAGCGCTTGGCTACCCAGGATCCGCAACACTGCTGCCGCCACTGCACGGGTCTCTAACCTCTCTAGATCCCCAATCGATATTCGAGTCCCTTTGACTTGGAGGCCTGGTTGACAATGTCGCTCTACAAACTCCATAATGTTACGCCCCTGTGGTAACACTGGCTGTGTATTTCCCACTATCCCTAATGGTGGGAGATCAGTCAAGAAATACAAATCCTAGAATGTCAACTCGATCCTGTGCCCCTGCACTATAAATAACTCATGATCTGGATCCCAATAACTAACAATCCAGGCCAACAAGGGCTCCCCAGCTCTCATCAGAGGGTTCTCCACAAATTTCAGAACCCCAAACCTGGCCAGGCCACGACGGACATGCTGATCCGCTTGGATCTCTGTCCATAATGAACCCAGGTCTCTCTCTCTCCAGTTGATCCATATATCTGCCATATCTACACATAAATTTCATATCTTTCAGTCTACATATAGGAAAATTTTTATCCAATTAGAAAAAACCCAACTCTCAGCCCACAACAGCACTGAAATTACCTTCATTTGACAGGTCGCACTTTTTGGCCAAATCCTGGGATAGGTCGCACTTTTTAGGCCAAAACCTGCTTCTCAGGTCATAGTTTTTGGCCCAAAAAGTGCAACTCGGCCGTAAAGATGAGGGAGGGGCTGTTCCTGAGATTTGGGACCCTAATCTGAACTTTTAATCCATCAAAAACAAAGAGTAGGATTAGGCCTCTTACCTGCAATTGACGGACCTCGATTCCAACGGTTGGTTTTTCCACTACGATCGCTGCAAGATTTAGGGCCTCCTCTCCTCTCTACATTCACCACAGCTACACAAGAAAATGAATGCATTTGGAGGGAAAATAACTTATTAGAAGAAAAACCCCTGATTTTTCTTTCGCCCGCTGTGACCAAACCGTAGCCCTGTTTGACACATCGTCTGTACCGTTGGAAAGCTCTCATCGAGCACTCAAATGGGTATCTTTTAGTTTTTCATGATTTGATAATTCACCATGAAAAATTTTCTCAACGAAGGATCTATTCACCTCTCCTTCAAATCGGATTTCCTCACTTACAACACTTGTATTTGGGGCACCACTTTGCCTCCATACTTGTCCTTGTTTTTGTTGATTTTCGTCATGAGCTACCCTCTTGTACTAATGTTTTTATGGTCCCCCATTGGACCTTTACTGTGTGGCAGCACCATCGAGTCGCCCTTGTTTACAGCATCCGAGTTGAGTCATCATTGCATTCATGGAGTCTATCCCGAATCCCTTTGTACCTCGCTATAGTCCTCCATCCTTCATTGCTTGGTCCCTCTCTCATGTTGCACATGATGGAATTCATTCCCACTGTCCCCTATCCCTTCTGATATTGTGTCAGTCGCTTCCAAGTCATCCATGCCCTTTATGCTCTAACAAGGGAAGTCGTCCATCCGCTACTCAATATCCCCCATTTCATCATCATCATTAGTGTTAGTCTGTCACTCGCTCTACTATTTTCTCTCGTGCCTTAGTTGAGGATCCCTTATTGCCTCACCTATGGCAGACCTCCTTCTGTCAACATCAACTCATTCACTCCAGAAGACAAGTCTAGAGGGCGGTGTACCCTGGTTCCAACTTCTACACCTTTTTGGTTCCTCGGATCAGGAAAATGGATTTTTCTTTACCCTTTGACTTGATTGTTTCTCAACTCCAGCTCCTTTCAGCATGATCGAGATCTGTATACTTGATGGTCCAGTGATGCAGCAACAACTATTGGTGATTCCCGGGTGTGTGTGAGATGTCTCAACCCTCATGAGGGGGTGGCCCTGCAGGTAGCCCCCTACATGCCTGGATGACCTCTTCTTCGTAGCCTTCAATGCAGCTCCATACATTTGATGATGTTGGCCTTAGCCACTTGCAACACCTCTTTGATTTGCATGTATCAGTTAGATTTTGAGAGCCCTTCCCCATTGATAGGGAGCATTTGGGTTGTATTTGTATCTCATGTACTCATATATTATTGTATAAGTCCTGGTTGTTATCCCAGGCACAACATGTATGTGGGATTCATGATTCTATCTTTTATCTGGCTCATGTTTATGCCAGCATGTACTTTATAGTTCGGTCCCTTGTTTATTGGATGCACTATTATTTTGTACTTTGTCTCGGCGGGCATAGGTATGCCTCCCCTGCTGCCTCTAGCACATGTACCCTCTCATAAAACGAGACTTGTTGCACCTGTAAGTCTCATCTCCTCAGGGTCTAGTTCTTTAGCACTTTAGACTACCTTACATTTCTCTCTCTGACTTCCCCTTTGATGTTTGGTGATTGAGTTCTTAAAACGTATTTCGGTCATACGATTTGCTCCTAACACTCGTACGCTGGGGGGAAATATGTTACACCATTTTTTGGTCATCTAACCTATTATCATTAGATGGACCCAAGTACACCATGTAAGACCAATTTTACCCTAAGTAAAATTGCTTTCGCTATGTAAAATAACTTAATAAAACACAAGTATTAGGTTGCTTAAGGTCTAAACAGAAAACCCCAAAAGGAAATATTAATCAAATCTATATTTGTTTGATTTTCCTCATGGAATAATTAATTAAAAAATAATTTAATTATTATTCTTGGTTATATTTAACACAAAACAAGGAAATTCATTAGATAAATCCTTATTTATCTTATTATTTTCTAGGAATAATTATTTAAATCTTATTTAAATAATATTCCTTGTTAAATATGACTAAATCATTTATAAATAATTAACTAAACCATTATTTATTTAATTATCATTCAACCACTTCCTTAAAATAATAAATAAATCATTTATTTATTTATTTATTATTTACAAATAAACGGATTTGACCCAAATCAAATACCTTTTCCCTCCAACAAATATAATAAAATATTCCTAAAAGGTGGTTCTAGAATTTGGTTAATAATATTTTATTCATGCACCAAGTCCTAGACTACCCTAATATTTTGTTATAAATAGAAGGGTTTTCCCATTCATTTGGCGCCTTTTGTTGCATATTAGATCACTCTAGATCTATATTCTTGGTCTGACTTTGAGCCATTATCATTGTCACATTATCCATCATTTGCTTTGTGAGCTCCCTTTGAGTTCTATGTTTGTTTGGGTTTTCTACACCAACAAGAGAGAGAAATGCTAGATCTGAAGCGCTGAGGACTTTCAAGAACCCATCCCATTGAGGAGAATTGGAAACACCTTTCTTGTTTTCCTCTCAGGTGCCCTTAATATAGAAAATTCTTTCAAAAATATTGTTCTTGTCTTGTCTATTGGATGCATGGAGCAAAACATTATTTTCACTGCTTAATGTCTTTTTATGCATAGATATGGGATTTGTGTATTTGTCTTGATCAACTAGCTATGATTTGAGAATGTTAGTAGCCATAATTGATTTTAGGGCTATTTTTTGTACTTAGCTAAGTGGTGTTTTTAAGACAAAATATTTATAATAACATTGTTGGCTATTGCAATAGGCTCATGCAAAATCATAGCTCCATTATTTGACACATGCTCATTGTCAAAGACATATCCTATAATTCTGCTACACATAAGAAGTTCCTCCCAAAGTGGAAGTACCTCTTGATCATCAAGGTTAAAGAGTGGCCCCCTTGCACCATGATAGTGCCATCTCCTATCCTACAACATCATGCAAGGCGCAGAGAAAAGTCTTCTTATGCTCTCAAGAACAACCCAAGAAAAAATGTATTTTTCTTTGCCTCCTCATACCTCCATCATACAAATCATGTGGTGGAAACATGGTGATTGATATGAAGAATGTCATATCAACACAATGTGTCCATACTCACTAACAACGATTATGCAAGTATATTTCCATAATTTCTCCACCCACCGTACCCTTACAAGAGGATATGTCCATATGATGGCCAAACTCTTTCAAGAGTAGCCAATGCGACCAAGCCTCCTACTACCCAATATCACTTAGATTTGCAAGTATCTTTTCGACTTCTTGCTCTCCATCCACCTTCCTTCATCCACTTGTTGATTTCTCCTACCATTCCCACCTTGGTACTCCTCCAAGGCACTACCATCCTCCCATATCATATTTGTCTCATTGCAGTTGTGGGATGTTAAATGCAACTCCTTGAAGATCTCTAGAAAATATCTCACGCCAATGATTGTCTCGAATCCATAAATATCCAAGTGTGATGAGGGAAAAACCTCCTCATACTTTTGAAGAACATTTGCACTTCATGATGTGTTGAAGTGCACCTCTCATAAAATCTCTCCATGAAACCTTCCTTTCATCGTGGCTTCCCAACACCAACAAGGTTACGAATCTGCTACGGTGAAGTTTCTCTTCAGGTTGTGGAGTACTCATTAAGAAAGGGTCATCTAGAAAAGGAGAATATGTTTCTCACTTCAAGATTTATACCATCTATCACTTCTTCCTCCATTGCTTCATGAATGGAAGTTGCCATTTCGTGCTCATAAGGAGTGGGTCCTCTTTTTTTCTTCTTTGCTTCTCTTGTACAACACGAGTCCGATTTTGTTGCTTTAAATCAGCAGTATGTAATGATGTAGATCCTCCATAAAATTTGCTGAAATGACAAGAGATGGAAACTTAAGCATACCTTGGTGAAATTTGGAAGCATTTTTGAAGTGCAAGAGTTCCCTCTTCAAATGTGTTGGCTTCCCAATTTACGCGATAGAGCTACTCCTCCATAGTTGTGTCCCGATCTTCGTGCAAGCATCTTCCAATGGTGGTGAGGGCTTCTCCTCCTCTCGTTCTCTTTGCCAAATTTCCTCATCAACCTTTGAGAAAACTTAGCGAGAATGAACACTCTTGCATGGCTCAAATGGATGAACCACCAAGTATTTTCTTCACCTTCAAGGTGCGGCGCTGCAATTTATATAGCCTCTCTTTCTACCACTAGATGCCGTAGGAATAATGCTTCTAGTTTCATCACCCAAGCATTTTCTGCACATGTGAGTGATCATCAAAAATCGACACTAGAAATCTATTGCCTCTCATCATTATGTTTTGTAGGTCTCCTTTCTTCATTTGAATGAGCGTGGTAAAGCTAGAGTCTCCTTGAAGCTCTAGGTTTAGCTTTTTATTCAACGAAGGTATTCAATTAATTTCGAGATTCCAAGTGTCCTTCATGCTTATTTTATTATCCTCTTCAAGAATAGGAAGTGCATGGCCCTTCCTCTTCTTGAAACCCTCTAAGTTTCATTACATCTCTTCTCCTTCATCTTGCTTAACCTCTTGGAGGTTCTTTACGAGATCTAAAAAGTGATGAGACAAAGCTCATTCTCTTACGTAATTCTGATATACTTCTTCTCTTTGTATTCTTATAGCATAATGGTTGAAAATCACGAAGGCTAAGCCAAGACTATGCTCTGACACCACGCCAATATCCCAAAATGGGAATGCGAGAAATGCATAAGCACAATGTTTGGGTAACGATGAGAATTATCTAATAAAGTGTGTTGAGAAACACACGGCCATTATTACATGTATGAGTAAGAAATATGTCACTATTTTTGTCCCAAAGTGAAATGCAACAATATGGACCATAAAAACATTATATTCAAAAATTGTATATAAATGTGAAAATGGGACTTGGATCCCTTATTTCATGCTTAATACATCTCACATACGAGAATGGGAAAAAAAAATCCTCTCTAGCCATGCTAAATAGGTCTCCCCAAGCTAATACAACTCAAGAATTCCCAAACCCCATGATTTATGTAACAAAAATCTGCAGAAGCATATGAATGCATTATTTTAATGAGGGTTTATGCAACAATTCCTGAGAAATAAGGGTACGGAGTTTTCAATCATTCAATGGTGATAAAATGGAGATCTCTTCCTTTCCTACAATATAAGAATAACCCGGCAAAGGGCTTCATGAAAGTACAAGTATAAAATGCAGTCTGAGATCTAGATCTGAAACAACACATTTATCTTACAACTCTATATATATATAGCTTATCGATACAAGAAGTAGAAGAGAATGCTCTATACAAACCTCCTAGGAGAAGAAATTTGGCCCATATCCCCATGAACCAGCTCAAGATCAAGGGACTTGACCACCTTTCTTGCAATACTAAGAAAAATGTGTGTGAGTTATTGCAAAGAGAATTTGTTGTAGAAGATAGGGGCTGCTTTATCCAAGTGCCAAGATGTAAAATATTCTCATAAATCTCCCTCATTGATCTCCCAAAGAAAGGAATCACCCTACGAAAAATGAGTCTGGAAAATTGGTGTTACGGACCTTCCACTACAACACAATGTTATGCTACTTGCCCAGAAATAATTTTGAAAAGCTAAAAGAGGATGTGGCCTCAAGCACAGATATTGAAGCGAAGTACAATGCTCCTCGAGCCTCTCCAAGTTAGGAGAAGGAATTCACGAACATGAATGCCTTGTGCTAGCTGACTTCTTGCCAACTACGCACTATGACAAGAGAATGCCAAATAGTCATGGAGATATTAAATCAATAATCATCAAGCTAACCTCAAATGGCTGCCCTCCTCTTCCTTATAAACTATGTGAGCCTCCTCACCTTGGGTTCCACCCATTAGGGTTTCCAACCTCATATGATCAATCTCCCTCCAAAGCATGTTGTATCTCCATCAAAGAGCCACTCCCCTCCCATAATCACGTTGTTGATTTGGTCTTAGGATTGACCTCTTCCCAACCTGCTTCACCCCTTTTCCACCCCAAGTGTGTCTTCAAGCTAGCTCTCATATGTTTGTTTAAGCTGTTCCTTGTTCATATTGAGTTATTTGCATTGATGATCCACTCTTCTCCATGAATGTTGTTGACTTGGTCAAACTTGACTTTGTCCACATCAAGTGCCCTTGTTCACACATGATGGTGTCAAATCCGGCTACTAAGAATGATCCCCTTTCACCAAAAGTTTTTAGCTATTTCAAGTTAAGTATGGGTCTCTTTCCCATTTATTCATCTATAGTGCAAAAATAAAAAAATCAATATTCCTATTAGTTGCATGCTAATGTAGAGATATTACGGATTCTTTTTTGGGCATTCCATTATAAGTTCAACATTTATTTGCACCTATACATTCATATTAATCTTGGGATCAACACAAAGTGGAAAATAACCTTTATAGGAATAAAGAATTAATTTCAACCCTAGTCTATACCTTGCTTCATGATATTTTAGACATTCACTCTCACTTACAAGATTATTGTGAAAAATAAAGAACCGTTCACACATGTGTGGATGTTTTGTATCCTAATCCTAGCTTAATGATTTTATTTTTACATTGACTTTGTTTTTTTATGATATTAGTTCGAGGTGGCAATGAAAAACTTAATAATTCAATAATTGAACTACATTCTCATTTGACCAAATAAAAACCACTTACAAGTTAAGAATTTGAAGGGTTATTGTTAAATGCCTTAACTTGTAATTAGCACACATGGTTTAAAGAATCCTCCATTGAATTGGACTAATCATCATATAGACCCTCTAATTAAACATTCTATCAACTTATGAAAACTACATCTAACATTTTTCACCTCTTCATCTATGTTTGGTTCCACTTCATATATGTTTGATGCCTCTTCATCTCTCTGCCCTGCCAATTCTATCACATCTTCATAAAAAATGTAATCCTAAGAGATTATACCACTATTCTCATATTTCATCATATGTCGACAAATCACATTTCTTTTTTTCACCCTTCAACCAAGGATGTCATTACATGGACATGGATATTTTTCTTGACCTTCTTATAAGATATATCATCATATGCATGATATTAATCTATATTCAACATGTATAAATATATAAATAGATTCAAATGATATTGTAATATGATAAAATAAGCTATTGAATGAATTCTAAAAATTGTGAAACCAATTATGAACGCATAATGTTTATGAACAAAGAAAGAGAAAGAATTGTCAATCACACATACGGGGATGTATCTAGGGAAAGCCTTAGCTAAAATCTCCACTATTTGTATATTGCATAAAGTCAAGAACATGAAATAATACAATGATGTTCTCAACACAAAAACCTCTACACTTTACTCTTGTCTCACTCTACCAACATGTGAGCAAGATTATCTTGGCACCTGCCTATCACAAGCTCTATGCACAAACTTGTAGCCGATTTCATGGTCTCACAATACGGAGTGCTCACCAAAATAATGATCAAAATTGTGCCTTCATGCTCATTTTAAAGAATAATTTTTCTCTAATTAAGGAATGATTAGTTTTAGGCCTTCTTAGAGTTCATTCACCACATGTAAAATCTTCTAATTATACAACTAATAGTTTGCTTTCCTTTAACTCCAATCTCGATTGGGTCTTCACGAGAAATGACATGCAACAACTCTTTCATAGTGAATTATCGATTGCTCTGATTAATTACTACATGTGAATTAAATCAAATTTAATCCACTCGGCTATCACTAGCTCATCTCTCGGTTAGGACTAGTTAAAGCTGATTTTAACTCAAATAATTGAGTTAACTGTTACAACAAAATAAACTACAACTAGACCCTTAACTTAGAGTGGACTCTATATGCCTTTAGTTTTTTCCGTCAACTGAAATTGGTAAGAGCTAAATTAGTCCTTCGATGAGTTAACTTATACAAGCTATCTTGTGATATGGAGTTACAATTTTAATTCACAATTATTAAGGGAAAATTAAATCAAGGAGAAGCCTCATGGGTGTCATTTTCAATATTTCTTGTAGCCATTTTCAACATAACCTTAGATATTGATCCTTGTTAATGTTATAAAATGGTTTCTATTTATAGTAATTTAGTTTTTTATTTCAAGAAAAAAATAGAAATTGGAACACGAAAGATCAATGCAAGCTATCCCCAACCACACCATTAATATTCAATCGCACCACCCCAGAAGCGCAAGAGCATCAGCGAAAGGCTACAAGCTTGGAGTTGGTTGTACCATTCGATAGAAGAAGAAGTTTTTGGTCTATTTTCTTTGTTTTTGAAGTTAATTTGGGATGACATAGCCATTATAATTTGTATATTAAAAGAATAGTTAATTTAGGATTAGTTGAAAGTATTTAGTTTCATAAACTATTCGAAGCGAATGACGAGTTTCTCAACCATATGGGGATTTTGGAAAGGCATAAAACCAAATCAAACCCACCATTATGAGGTTATTCCATTCATAGAGAGAAAGAGAGTGAAATAAGAAGTGAAATATGTGTGGAATAAGTACAAGAAAGGGTGAACAAAGAGAGGAAATAAATGTAAAGACCAACCATCTAAGGGTTTGGCTCTGTATATTTCATTTTCTAAATTAATTCGAAGTGTTTTGTGATTTGATCGGGCTCTTTATTTTAAACGTTCTATTTTATTTCTCTATTGAATCCCATATTAAATTAAGTGCAAAGTAGGAAGCGTAATAAGATTTGCGGGGGCACAATGAGGACCGAAGACCAATCGAATTTGCAAGCCCGCGAGGAGACCATTAGATATGACAGAGTCGATACGTGAGAAAACACGTCGCAAGCATAACAATTTCGCACATCGCATGATATAGAAGTCACGGAGTTAATACTTCACAAGTTAAATTATCTAACTTATGATGCGAAGTGAGTTGGCGGAGACATAATGTGGACCGTTAGATCTAGCAAGGGCCAACATCGAGAAGATAGAAACACAGAGGAAGCAATTCATGAGATCACAATATTTAGATGTTAGCGTTAAGGACCATCACAAGGTAAGATAAATGATTTTCTATGTGAAGTGGAGAAGGACACGCATCGGGTGCACGCGATATCATGAGATCACAAGCAGCAAGTTTAACATTTAAGTTAAATGGTAGAGTGTGCGAAGTGTGATTTCTTGCTATTGGTCGAGGTATTGTGGGACCCCTCCAGGTAAGATGACCCACGTGTATGCAACTTTTTTTGGTTGTATGTGTGCTTAGTTTAAGAATCATTGTTTATCGTGCACGTATGTATGTTAATGAAATCTAAGGTTGAACTTCTGCTTTGCGAGAGTAGGGAATTTTGTGTGGACCCATAACCCACCGATTACGCGCGTATTACGTATTTTAAACTAAGTACGCATCCCCCAAAGAAAAAAACAACCTATTAGGGAATACCAAACCAAATCCTTGTTTACTTATTGAACAACTCGGGAAAATGAAGAAACAAGAATCCTAGGAAACTAAAAAGTGGAGGAATGAATACAAAAGGTTAAGAGAGAGAGAAATGTTAGGCTAAGGCATCAATTGGTACAAAGGGAGCATAGCTCAAACAACATAAAACACGAGCTTAGAGACAAGCTACAAATAATGGTGTTACATTATAGAGATTATCTATAGAGAAGGGGTCATGGTGTTGCATTCTAGAGCTGCCAAAATATAGGCCAAAATCTAACTATCAAATTCCTAGAACAAATTGTTAGATTTTGAATGAAAACAAATACCCTTGTGTAAGAAAATCTATCAATGAGATTCAATTTGATCTTGTAATGTACTAAAAAAAATGCGAATCCTTCTACAATTTGTAGAAACAAAACACAATCACATAACAAGTAAGAGAAAGAGACAATCAATCCTACAACGAAAGATGTATCTGGGGAAAACATGCAACCTAAAACCACCGCCTATACGTATATTGTATAAAGCAAAAGACCATGAATAAATTCAATTGCTTTCTCTCTTAGAGAAATTAATGCACTCTTCAAGCTGTATCACTCTAATATAGGCAAAATTAGTCAATTACTTAACGATTCTTAGCCTCTTCTCAACCAACCTTGCTCACGCATTCTTGGAGGAATTTTCGCCCTATTAAATAGGAAATTCCCTTGAATTGATCGCGATGCACATCCTTGGAATTGTTAGGTCCCTATAATACTAGTGTATCCCCTTATTTTATTGTTAGGGTAGCCCCCTTATTTTTATTGTTGCGCCCATGTAGTCCCCATATTGTTATTATTGTGCCCCATAGAAACTTTGATATTGTTATTGTTTTGCCCTTACATTGTTATTGTTTTGTAATTTGTATCATCCAAAAATTGTTCATTTATGTAATGAAAAGGAGGTTCCCCCCTCTAAGAGGCTAATTTATAAGTTGTTGATCTATATTTTCTTCTATTTTTGTGAGCTGGTTTCATAACATTTGGTATAAGAGATTTTTAATTCTAGGGTTTCATTGCTGCAAAACGGGACATATTGGAATTTTCACTATAACATTTTTTATACAAGGCTTAAGAAGCTCAACTTTTTACCACGTGGAGCGAAATATTGATGCATTTCATGTAAAAATTTCAGACCTTGGTTCACAATATTTTCATAGATATGATGCGTGGAAGTTAGTTTTGTGCAAGCTCAGGATTTTCATCTCAAACAAGTGATTGAGATAAAATCATCATAACTTTCATTTCAAGCATCGGATTGGAATTCTATCATAGAGGTAGGTTTGAAGTGTATGGGAATGTAGTTTTTTGTGTATTGATTTTAGAGCCAAAGGTCAAAACGGTGACATGAGGAACACTAGGGCTCTTTATTGAACCATCCCATAATTAGGTCATTGTGGGATATCATGAATAAATTTTTCTTCAAGAGTCCATATTAGGTTTGACCTATGGCATTGGAAATAAGACTTTGAGGGCTACTATAGAACCAAATTTCATATCTTGAAGATCTTAAATCATAGAGATAAATCAGGTTCAATATCGACCTCCTAAAAAGAAAAGAAAAAGGTGTGTATTTGTTTTTAAAAATTTAATAACTTTTTGAAGAACAATTTGGAAAGCGATTAAAATGGAATATTGAAGCATATATATAAGTATTAGATTCTAAAGTTCCTCCCAAAAAAATAATTCCACACCCATTAAGTCCTCATAAAACTCTACTATGACACATGAAGAGGAAGAAGTGCAACATGATATATCAAAATTACGAGACCAAGTGCAACAAATTTCTCTCTCAAAACGAGAAACCAAAGAAGAACTAAAAGGGACATGGATGGGTGGGTTGAAAAATGGCATGGAAGGTATAGAAACGTGAAAAGCAACATGGAATATTTTTGTAATATTCTTAATTAGCTTTAAGCTAGTTGGAATATTAAATTTTGTTTTTCCTTCTTAGTTATAAGAATAAGAGGGTATGGAGACCCATAAATCTCCTTAGTAGGAATAAAATCAACGCTGCTAAATGTGAATGGAGATCATCTTAGTAGCTTGATTAATCACCCTTCTATGTGAAAAGGGGTTGGAGGATAGACTAGGTCAACTTTGACCAAATAAAACAACGATGGTATGGAAGGAGTGGCATTTATTGAGGGACAATGCGATTTTGGAGGGAGACTCCATGCATGGAAGTAGTGACTTTAATGAGTAGGACGGGTGAGAAGCTCACCAAGCATATAAGGAAGGGGATGGTAAACATAAAATGCATGTTTTGATTATTATTTTTTCTATGGTACGTATGACTTGTTGCTCTCTTCAATTGTTTAGGGAATCAAATTTTTTTTAGCACAAGGGTGTTATCAAGCGGGGAATCGAACCTTATACGCCCAGGGGGACTTCGAGTGCCCTCTCAAGTAAGTATTTGCACTACATTTCCACATTCCAACATCAAGCCAAGCTCCATATTTCTTCTACAACACGAGTTTAAGCGGGGTTGTCTTGTGTTGCGAGGTGCAACATGGGAGAGTACATTTGGGTCACTTCAAAGCTTATTTTCGGTGGAGGAGGTTTCCCTTCCATTGGGAGATAAAGAAAAGAATACCCCTTGAGCTTATTGCATCATTTTTGGCACCATGCCTAGTTATTGTCCTTCTCAATGCAATTTCAATCTTGGATTGCATTATTTTAGGAAGGAGATTTCTGGGGGTGGTTTTAGTACACCATTTGGGGAGATGGTTTTCCGGTGAAGGGATCAACCTTTCACCTAGAGTCTATTGGGAGGAGGCTTCATTATCTCCTACATTAGATCATCCCACATATTTCTATCTATTTATTTGCAATGAATCTTGACCCTAGGGATTTGGTTCACCATTTTTATTTTTGGGTGTATTTAGAAAACCCTCTTGGGTTCTATTGGGAGGTTGATATATTACCTATATATTTATGTATAGTATCTTGTGAGACATATATCATTAGCTTTATATCATTGTATTGTCTTCTACTATAGCTAGGCTCATTATGAATGCTGTCGTAGCTCTCCGTCATTTTTGTTTTATTAGCAACACCTCACTTGGAGGGTTTGTTCATTGGAGGCTTGTTTATATATATATGATTCGTGCCTCAATGTATTATGTTTATTTGTTGATTTATTTGAATAAAGTGGCTCCATATTGGTCTCTCATGTTTATGCATTGATATTCCTTTTCGTTTCCATGTTTATGTCCTAAATTACTCCTTTTTTTATTTTGGAATATTACATATTTGAAGAAAGTTATGGAAAGGTTTTAAGGAAGGTTTGACAAGCCTGCAAGAAAATGTTCCTAATGGAAAAAATGTAAATGAAGGCTTTCAACTCATGATTTCATAAACTCTAATGTTAGATTGAAGATACATATTCAAATATCAATATGAGGAATTTTTATGGCAAGGATCTCGTAACATGGATAGGAAATGCAGGTGTTGTGGCAACTACAACACCACCAAAATTTTGGGTATATTTAGAGCTGGAGTTCCCCCTCTTGCTGCCTAGGCGTTAAAACATTTCACACGACACTGCGATCGACGACATCCCGGCAAACCTATCCCCAACCCCTCACGAGTTGTCCCATCACAAAACGACTTGATACGCTGTCATTTGCAATCATGCCGCATACGTGGGAAAGAACATCTAGCATACGTTCGAACAAGCCCAAACAACGCGATCAGTACCATGTGTAATGAAATTTCCATGCATACGTTTGAAAGGAAAACTTTTTTTTTAACGATTAAAGGCCACGCCACCGTAGGTCACATTAAGCGTGTGGATTTGAATACCTTTGTTACAATTTGCTAGTCTCATATGTTTTATCTGTGGTCACCATTATCAAATAATAATTATGATGTCGTAATGTTCCACACAGGTCGACCCCACGGGTGACAAACCCCTCAGTCGTATCACGACATCAAGGGTAATAAAATTGGGCTCAATGATGAGGAAAAAGTTGCGGAACAGGGGAGGATCAGGAGCAAGTAATCAGTACTGTTAAAGGGAGGATAGTGCGATACATGTTGATCAAAGAGAACCTTCTATGTCACTGATGCAAGAGCTTTCTTCACTAGTGCGCACCAGATGTTTAAAAAATGCTCCATTGGAAATGTCCAGATCCTGCATCATACCATCTCAATGTCGATGGGCGCACGCAAAGAAACATAGTTCGCCACTTCGATGAGTCTAGTATAGCCCGGTGAACAAAGCGAACTTAGAAGTTTTCTCTAGACAATGACCATCTCATTCGAGGCGTTCCTGTGCCAGGTAGCAGTGCGAAAGCGCACATGTTGGTTTGGCAAGCCAAAGGCAGAGTCTTCAAATATGTGGGCGCATCTTTGAGAAACAACATTTATGAATCTTAAGGTACATGGTGTGAAATTATTTATGCTGCAAGGAGTACAACGTGGAGCAAGGAAATGGAATTAAAACCCTAGTCTCCTTTCTCTTTCATATCCATAAAGTTTGTCTATGCGGGACCACAAGAGATGAGGAACCTCAAATTGAACCCAAAAGGCCATTTTGAATGCATACGCCTTTTGGTAGCCAGGCCCATGGATGTATCTGCATAGAGAGTCTCTAGAACCACAAAGTAGAAAAGGGTCAACATTAAAAGCAGCCATCATGCGGTTTGAGCAGCATATTTCAACTCTCGACCTTTCAAAACAAAAGCATTCATGTTATGAGGTGGTAGCTGTGGCATAAAATATTGTTATCTAGTTGCGCTAGAAATAGGAAGAAAAGAAAATGTCATATTGTATATTAAAACTAAGGCACAAAAGGATAGAAACATATGGTTTTAATATTATATGAAATGCACGGATCATGGATCATATAAAGGTACATCTCCAATAGGTTTAAAATCTTGTGAACGGATATATTAATCAAATCATATGGTAGCGCTATGTGAAGACTTTATAAGTGGGGGCACATCCATATAAGAGCGCGGATAAGAACTCTATCAAATGCATTAATCGAGCTAAAATATTTCTTTGGTGGAGTTTGGATTGATGGTAAAACGACGTGGAGCAGATAAACTATGCTCGAAACTTATGTTTCAAACATGGCAGCGGATATTATTATGGCGCATGTATGACAATCTACAGTCATTTTTTAGAGGTGTAGCGCCACGTAAGATGGTGCAACAAAATACATGCGCACGTGGCACAGAGTCAAAGGCTCGTTGGCAATTTTTCAAATCGTGGTTAATGATTTGAGAGCAAATATACGCGCAAAGGATCAGAACCATGTGAAACTCATGACAACAGAGCTCAAACATTTCTGTGGTGCAGTTTTGACTTACGTTAAATGTATTGAGCATATATAATGGTCAAAGTTTATTGTTAAAACATGGAGCGGACGCAAAGGTCGATAGTGGATGTTTGGAGCCATATACAAATGCAGCTATCAAAGTTACGTGGAAACATGGCACAAATAATGCACAGATTGAATAGACGTGTGTACGCAGCAGTTGTGTTCGAGCACAGTCAAAGAGCCATATATGTCAAGGTTTTAAGCCTGTGTTAAAACATTTGAGGCATATATACATATGGTAGTCAACTTCACGATTACGTGGCGGATCATAACTATATAAAACACATTGGATGGAGCCACACGTCGATGGTAGGTCTTTCAAACTCGGTAAATGTGTGAAGTAATTTACAGGACGTGGAAACGTGGCGCAGAAATCCATTTTGCATGGGAATTAATATTTCGATTGGCTCAAAGGTTTTCATTACTGAGGTTTACATCCGTAATAAACATTGGCAACATATGTATAAGTGGTCAAACGCTATGTTTCAACGTGATGCATATATATATATTGGAAAATTGATACTTGAACGTGAAACGGAACCCTACAACGGACATATGACAGTGTCATACAACAATCATTCGAACGGTTATGCAGAACTATGTGTAAACATTATATATTGGCGCGCGTTCAATGGAGGGAAATTTCATATGGGCGCAAGTGCTTTCAGCCACAGTCTAGTCTCTAGAACGTACGTTAAAATACAAGCCAGAGGTTATAATTAAACCACGACGGCATGGATGTAGCTGTGAGCAGACTGTTAAATGTACAATGGGTGACAGAGCAGGTCCAACTCATCTCTCATGCCCAAAGCAAAACGCTCCATCGAATCAGCATTGTTTTCGGAGGAAACATATATTTGTTTCTTATCTGGCAGAAGGAAGGTGTCAGCCGCCTTATGCGTGGAGAAATCGCAGCACCGGGTTGCAATGCATGCAAGCCTGTCCAATGCATGGCATCATTCCGCTTGATTCTTGGGCGATTTTTCGATGGAGAGAGTAAAACATTCACACGCAAACGCAGGAGGAACAGTCGCTGAGTCGCATGATTAGTAGAGCAAATGAATTTGTGATCTGCGACCCTGCGACCTCTGTAAAAGCAGTCGCGCGACCCCTTCAGGTCGCTGAGTTGCGATGCAGGCTGATGGGCAAGAATCGCGACCCTGCAACTGTGCAACCCCTCTGAGGTCGCAAGGTCGCAGAGTGATATGACCACAGAGAACTGTGACCCAAAGATATTTCCGACCATGCGGCCCCATCGGGAAACTCAAATTCACCTCCCCCGTGTCTCATTCTCCGCCAAAGCTATAATATTTCTTCATGATGAGCTGGATATAGTAAATTCCTGCTCTCCATGCCGCATCACATGCGACACTGTCCGCCCAATGCATGCTGCCATGCACATAAAACGAATTAGGAAGGAGATCTGAATTTGGAACAGGCCAGCTAGTTGCATCAGACGCAGTGGCTGAAGGATTTGTGTTTTGAGCTCTAGCTTGGTCTAGCCCTTGTTCAAACAGTGCAGCAAAAGAATTAGAGCCCGAGTCAGTTCCCACTGTCACCTCCTATTGTTGTTGCATTGAGAAACGGCTCTCGAACTATTTCATATATACGACTGAGCAGGTTAAAGCCTTCCGGAGATGATTCAATGTTACGCATGGTCCTGTCATATTTCCCATCATCTCTCGCATGGATTTCAGGACTCCTTGCTACATCCAAAGGCTACCTCAGAGTTCCAAGGTCATTGAGTATGTGTACAAAGTCTGGGTGCCTGTCAATAATTTCCCACATCTGCAGATTAATCATAATCAAGCTTCGCATCAGAACAGGGTCGTTCATAAAAGTCTGAAATTCAGGCATATTCATCATCTCACAAATCGTGTTGAGGATCTGTCTATGATGAATAGTGATATTAAAATGCGATAGGGTCAACACGTTATGTCGTAAAGCTGTGAACGGATATCAGAAAAATGAACATATGGTTGTTTTAATCTCCGAAGCGTTTTTCTCTGTCCAAAGGCACTAAAAACTAGCATACCATAAGTGATTATTTTCCTGTCAGCGAAAGAATATGGTTCGATTGCCAAGATCGATAGCAGGAATGTGAATCACATATATTGCCCAGGGAATACTCCCTAGCAATTGCATCATGCGATATAATCCTTTGTTATCCGATGTCACTACCACGGGACTTGCGCGCGTCTTGTTGGGCACTTGGACCACGTTGTTGTTTGGTGTTTAGAAGGGGATGAGAACAGAGCAATTGTCACCATGTCAAATGTCTTGGGTTGCATAGTCACAACTCTTTGCAGAATCAGAGAATGCGACTCAGCCTCCACTTGCGGCTCTGATGACAAAGTCTTGACCACACAGGGGTCTTAATTTATTGTTCTTCACTTTTGAAAATTAATTAAAATTCCTTTAGCACTATTATTGTTTCAATCATGGAGATATGTGACCTACGTTATTTTATTGCAGGAAGAACCACTCTGTTTGCACATAAGAGCCAAGGTTTTCCCCAGCAAACAAGGGTTCATTTTCAGAACAAGTAGATGCTGGTAAAACCCCAAAGAACTCGCATCTCTGGCGAGGTCACAGGTCGCATGTCTTCGGTTTTTCTCCTTTTGCGAGCCCGCGACCTAGCGACCTAGTCGCAAGGTCGCAAGGTCGCATGTGTATCTGTTTTCACGATTTGCGACCCAGAGACCCAGCGACCTAGTCGCAAGGTCGCAAGGTCGCACTTTAGAAATTTTCTTACAACTTGCGACCCCACGACCTAGTCAGGTCGCAGGTCGCAACAACCCAGTCAGGTCGCAGGTCGCAACAACAGCTCAGGTCGCAGGTTGCATCAACAGCTCAGGTCGCAGGTCGCAGAAAAGACTGGGTCGCAAGGCAGCCCAACGGTCAAGAAGAAAAAAAGTCAAGGAAGCCCAAAGGGCATGTTTCATACTATAAATACTCCTTCGGGAGCTTGTCAAGGGGCTTTTTAACTTTTGGAAACTCAAGAGATACAGGGCATTGTATTGAAAGATTATACTCTTGTGCATATGAATACAGATACTTGCTAAAACACCCTATGGTTATGATGTGTTTTACCGCGTGAACACTGTGTGTATTCCTAGTATAGTTTCAGAACATCCTATGATTAATGAAGCTGCACTCTTTATGTCATCATTTATGGGTCATGGCTACTTGTGTTGTATCAATGATGTTCAATTTATCATCTGTTCTATTAATGAATGTTAATGAACTATTTTGTTAGCATTTCGTTTTATCTTTCAGAAAATAAAGGGACATCTCGCCATAAAGAACTATTTCTTTCGTGGTAATATTACCTTAGAAGCAGTACCCCCAAAGATGTGTTGCTAATGACATCTCCTAAGGTGTACATGATTTATTTATAATCCTGCTACGCATAGTGTTTGATTTGTGTGTAATGCATCAATCATGTATTCTGTATCATGTGAATAAGTGTGTGTCCACTGGTCCAATCAGGTTCTTTTGAGACCGAAGGGAAGGCCTCTTAATCGGTAGCCGGACCCACACCCCGGACGGGATCCCTACTCCAAATGGTTCAAGGTATAATTGGGACTTTCTACCGGGGAGATCCCCTACTGTTGGCCGGACACAAAATCCCGTCAACAGAATTGGTGCTAGAAGGAGGGCCTGAACCTTCGACCATATGGTTAACGAGAGGGGGGGCCAGATGACAAGCTGAGCCCTTAGAGCGTGTAGTCAATCTCATATCTGTAATGGCTCGTTCCCAAATCATTCTCCCAAGATGTCTGTCGGAGTTTTATGAACCTGGATACTTCATCCCCGATAAACTTATGTATCACTTGTCCCAGTTAAAATTTGATGGTGAAAATGGGGTACCTATAACCCAGCACCTTTTAGATTTCTATGAATTTAGTGAGTGCTACAAAATTGAAAACGAAGGTTTCATTTGTTTTCTTTTCTTCCTCACTCTCGAAGGTCGCGCTAAGCAATGGTGCTGCACTTTGCCGGAAGCTTCCATCCATTCATTTGAACAACTTGCCAGTGAATTACAACAAGCTTTTCATAGGTATGATTTTCATAACGTTTTACTAAAGATAAATGACATCAGAATGGAAACTCAGGAATCTTTAGGTGAGTTCTCTATCAGATTCGTTCATTATTGGTTTGATTTCCCTGAAAAGGATGTCGATTGGAGGTTGTTAAGAGAACAATTCGCGTATGCGGTTCTCGTTTCCCTTGAACCATTTCAGTTAGCAACCCGACCTGAGCCTAGTCTGCCCTATCACAACCCGCAAGTCAATGACTGTTCTGACCTTGAGTCTTTCACGTACCATGTCGAATCTGAACACCCCAGTGGCTCATTATCTCTTTTGGCTCATGAAACCTACCCCCGAGCCCACTCGATCCCTCCCTAGACTTAGTCCTAAATCTGGTTCACATTCGAATTATGAATCAGATTCACATTCGGATGATGAATCTGGTTCACATTCGGATTATGGATCTGGTTCATATTTGGATTATGAATCAGATTCACATTCGGATGATGAATCTGGTTCACATTCGGATTATGCATCTGGTTCATATTTGGATTATGAATCTGGTTCAGATTCGGATGATGAATCTGGTTCACATTCGGATGATGAATCTGGTTCACATTCAGATTATGAATCTGGTTCATATTTGGATTATGAATCTGGTTCAGATTTGGATGATGAATCTAGTTCACATACGGACTATGAATCGACTCCTACCCCGCATAAAGTTGATTCCCTTACAAGGTCTGCCAGATCTTTGTGTCCTTTGAATGCACTTGTTGAAAAGCCTTGTAGGGTTAACACCCCTGCGACTCAATCTGTTCGTTCATTATTCCCCGGTTGGTTTCCCGTTCCCGCCACACCAGTAATTTCTCCAAGACATTCAAAATTTCCTTATACTGGTATTGGCGACAATCGTAAGCACGCAGATGGTGTTTCACAATCACAGTTCAAAATCGATGAATCTCTTGGATCTAATCTTTCTCACTCAGAATCTTTAGATAGCCATAGGAGTGATTATCTGTCTGGGAAACCTCGAGATGTCTTCTTTATTGATCCATCCCAGTCGGTAACTCTCGGGGAGCCGGACATGCCAGGTACCCAACTCGACCACATCGATGGTTGTAGTGATCACTCCTTATCTGAAAATATATTCAATCATACCACCGAGGACTGTCATTCGGATCGCTTGGCTGACCATATGAAGACACCACAATTCAATGATCCACTTTGGGAGGATTTGAGTACCCATCAGAAAATCGAGGTGCCTCAGCTTTTGCCGATCGTTTCTCAAACGACGATCCCCACATACCATGCTCCTCCCAGCATAACCGCATCGAATCCACCCCACCTTGGCGAATCTAAAGAATCTGATATATCGATCTATCAATCAGTCAGCACGTAAACATTTGACCAAATTGATACAAATCCCACTGACATTTTGCAACTCACCATAATGCATGATCACATCCATTCGCCTGTTGATCTCGCTCAACCATCAAAGTTGGGAAGCGCTCCGCTCGAAGGTCCAGAGTTTGTTCAAGGCAGTGAGGGATTTCAGGCTCCACTAAATGTGGATTTAGATCCCCATACCCTTGACCAAAACCAGGAGCAACCCCGGACTAGGGTTTTCGGAACTAGGGTTTCTACGCTTGGATGCACATGCATCTATAATTCGCCTGGCACTTGCTTATTGTTTCCTTTCCATAAAACTGATGATCCTCACTACCAAAATGAGCATGCTAGTTCGTTCGACCAACCCCATCCAGTGAATGTGCTTGCAAATAGGAATTGGCTTACCCATCACCCCTCAGATCCAGAATCGTGCATGAATGATTTTGTGTCATTTATCAATAATGTTGAGTTTCAAGAATAGATTGCTGTGTATCAAGATGAGAGTGGGATTCAGCTTACACAATCTGTTCTGGCATGTTCTTTTATAAGCATCTATGATCCTTTTGCCGTTGCACCTGCTCCTCAGGTAAGTTTTGCTGCTGCTGCACTTTTTTGGATATTAGCTCTGATCCTGATCGTTGTTGTTCTTGCAAATCAGTAACTAATGTGGTGGCTGCACTGGAAAGCTGATTTTACATAACCCAACCGCATCATTGGTTAAACTAGGGTTTAGGTGTAGGCTAGCTAGGACCTGCAATAAAAATTTTGGTTCAAAGTTAATTAGGTTTACTTACCAAATTTTACTTCATAGTTTAAAAGTGTGTTTGTTGTTTTTTGTTTACGATTAATATCTTAGGCAACATCATGTTACAATTATTTTCTTTCATTCCCTTTTCAGTTGCTTGTTGTTGCATAAATAATCATTGCTTGTAGTGCGCCTCTTTTCCACCTACAACTAGTTTATCGTTCTCGCACATGGCGTTGCATTGCACCTTGAGCCTCGCTTATTACATGGCATCGTACTCTCTCTCCCTCACATCATTTTTGTCATATCGCCTACCACTTTATGAGCCCTCATTGCAACCCTATCACCTTGTAGTCTTGTTTTGCCCTGATTGCTGAAACAGTAACCCCATTGTTTTGTGTGAGGTTGCGGTGGCTATCTCAAGAGGCAGCTTTCTCTTAGGACAAGTCATCGAAGTCGCATTATCAACAAGATGCATATGAGTCTAAACTTATTATCTGGGGAGATACGAGCTGGTTGTCTGTGGGAGACCTAATGAGTTGAAATGGCCCATACCCGTAAGCCTAAGCCTTGTGCCCAGCATAGTCTTGGACATTTTTATATGTTGTTCTGCGTGTTGTGCCTATTGTGGTGAATGGGATGTGAAGTTTTGGCATGAGGGAAAACCTAAATCAGGATATCTTTCAGTTCTATAAGACAAGAAACAACCTCTCATGCTCGTAAAATAAGTCGGGATCCCTCATCCGCCCATGAAAATTAAGTGCCACGAGCACATGAAAATAAGTTCTACAAGCACATGAAACAAATAGGGGTAAAGGATCGAGAAAGGCTTCCTGCACAGAGAGGCAATGCAATGACTCCGCCGGGGTACTGACGAAGCCCGCTGGCAGCAGAGCAACGTTTGTGATTTCTTGAAGTGACTCCGCCGGGGTACTGTCTAGGCCTGCTAGTAGCGGAGCAACACCAGAAAATTACTTTAAAAATACTGAAAATAATAAGCCCACTGCCTTGCTCGTCACATCATCAACAAGCTACCGGCGTCTGTGAGCTCTCTCTTTGATGTGTTTCTGATTAGCGGGACTTAGTGAGGCACAAGGATTAGGCATACTCGTAAAGGGCCAAAGTACTACAAAGGGTACCCATGCAACTTGTTCAATATTCCCTTGCATTACTATCCGGATTCAGACTTTTGTTGTGATACTGACAGAGATGCTGGATTCTACCAGTGGTTCGCCATTTGTTGTAGCCGCTACAACACCACCCAAAATTTTGGGTTCCCCCTCTGCTCGCCTAGGCATTAAAGTCTTTCACCTGACCGGTAGTCAACAACATCCCGCCGACCTATCCCCAACCTCTCACGAGTTGTCTCATCACCATGACTTGATGTTGTTGCTGCAATCATGCCATATGTGGGAGCGATCATCTGGCATAAAATCGAACACTCTTATTGCAGTCGCGTCATGTGTAATGAGATTTCCATGCATACTTTTAAATGGGAAAATTTTGTATATTTAACAATTAAAGGCCCTGTCGCCGTAGGTCATTAAGCATGTGGTTTGAATACCTCTGTTACATTTTCTAGTCTCATATGTTTTATCTGTGGTCACCATTATCAAAAAATAATTATGATGTCGTAATGTTCCACACAGGTCGACCCCATGGGTGACAAACCCCTCAATCGTATCACGACATCAAGGGTAATAAAATTGGGCTCAACGATGAGGCAAAAGTTGTAGAATAGGGGAGGATCAGGAGCAAGTAATCAATACTGTTAAAGGGAGGATAGTGCGATACATGTTGATCAAAGAGAACCTTCTATGTCACTAATGCAAGAGCTTTCTTCACTAGTGCGCACCAGATGTTTAAAAAACGCTCCATTGGAAATGTCCAGATCCTGCATCATACCATCTCAATGTCGATGGGCGCATGCAAAGAAACATAGTTCGCCACTTCGATGAGTCTAGTATAGCCCAGTGAACAAAGCGGACTCAGAAGTTTTCTCTAGACAATGACCATCTCATTCGAGGTATTCCTGTGCCAGGTAGCAGTGCGAAAGCGCACATGTTGATTTGGCAAGCCAAAGGCAGAGTCTTCAAATATGTGGGCGCATCTTTGAGAAACAACATTTATGAATCCTAAGCTACATGGTGTGAAATTATTTATGCTGCAAGGAGTACAACGTGGAGCAAGGAAATGGCATTAAAACCCTAGTCTCCTTGCTCTTTCATATCCATAAAGTTTGTCTATGCGGGACCACAAGAGATGAGGAACCTCAAATTGAACCCAAAAGGTCATTTTGAATGCATACGCCTTTTGGTAGCTAGGCCCATGGATGTATCTGCACAGAGAGTCTCTAGAACCACAAAGTAGAAAAGGGTCAACATTAAAAGCATCCATCATGCAGTATGAGCAGCAGATTTCAACTCTCGACCTTTCAAAACAAAAGCATTCATGTTATGAGGTGGTGGCTGTGGCATAAAATATTGTTATCTAGTTGCGCTAGAAATTGGAAGAAAAGAAAATGTCATATTGTATATTAAAACTAAGGCAGAAAAGGATAGAAGCATATGGTTTTAATATTATATGAAATGCACGGATCATGAATCATATAAAGATACATTTCCAATAGGTTTAAAATCTTGTGAACGGATATATTAATCAACTCATATGGTAGCACTATGTGAAGACTTTATAAGTGGGGGCACATCCATATAAGAGCGCGGATAAGAACTCTATCAAATGCATTAATCGAGCTAAAATATTTCTTTGGTGGAGTTTGGATTGATGGTAAAACGACGTGGAGCAGATAAAATATGGTCGAAAATTATGTTTCAAACATGTAGCGGATATTATTATGGCGCATGTATGACAATCTACAGTCATTTTTTAAAGGTGTAGCACCACGTAAGATGGTGCAACAAAATACATGCGCACGTGGCACAGAGTCAAAGGCTCGTTGGCAGTTTTTCAAATCGTGGTTAATGATTTGAGAGCAAATATATGCGCAAAGGATCAGAACCATGTGAAACACATGACAACAGAGCTCAAACATTTCTGTGGTGCAATTTTGACTTACGTTAAAATGTACTGAGCATATATAATGGTTAAAGGTTATTGTTAAAACATGGAGCGCACGCAAAGGTCGATAATGGATGTTTGGAGCCATATACAAATGCAGTTGTCAAAGTTACGTGGAAACATGGTGCAAATAATGCACGGATTGAATAGACGTGTGTACGCAGCAGTTGTGTTTGAGCATAGTCAAAGAGCCATAAATGTCGAGGTTTTAAGCCTGTGTTAAAACATTTGAGGCATATATACATATGGTAGTCAACTTCACGATTACTTGGCGGATCATAACTATATAAAACACATTGGATGGAGCCACACGTTGATGGCAGGTCTTTCAAACTCGGTAAATGTGTGAAGCAATTTACAGGACGTGGAAACATGGCGCAAAAATCCATTTTGCATGGGACGCAATATTTCGATTGGCTCAAAGGTTTTCATTACTGAGGTTTCCATCCGTAATAAACATTAGCAGCATATGTATAAGTGGTCAAACGTTATGTTTCAACGTGGAGCATATATATATATTGGAAAATTGATACTTGAACGTGAAACGAAACCCTACAATAGACATATGATAGCGTGATACAACAATCATTCGAACAGCTATGCAGAACTATGTGTAAACATTATATATTGGCACACGTTCAATGGAGGGAAATTTCATATGGGTGCAAGCGCTTTCAGCCAAAGTCTAGTCTCTAGAAGGTACGTTAAAATGCAAGCCAGAGGTTATAATAAAACCATGACGACATGGATGTAGTTGTGAGCAGACTGTTAAATGTACAATGGGTGACAGAGCAGGTCCAACTCACCTCTCATGCCCAAAGCAAAACGCTCCATCGAATTAGCATTGTTTTCGGAGGAAACATATATTTGTTTCTGATCTGGTAGAAGGAATGTGTCAGCCGCCTTATGCGTGGAGAACTCGCAGCATCGGGTTGCAATGCATGCAAGCCTGTCTAATGCATGACATCATTCCGCTTGATTCTTGGGCGATTTTTCGATGAGAGAGTAAAACTTTCACACGCAAACGAAGGAGGAACAGTCGCTGAGTCACATGATTAGTAGAGCAAATGAATTTGTGATCTGCGACCCTGCGACATCTGTAAAAGTAGTCACGCAACCCCTTCAGGTCGCTGAGTCGCGATGCAGGCTGATGGGAAAGAATCGAGACCCCGCGACTATGCGACCCCTCCGAGGTCGCGAGGTCGCAGAGTGATATGCCCACAGAGAAATGCGACCCAAAGATATTTCCGACCATGCGACCCCATCGGGAAAATCAAATTCACCTCCCATGTGTCTCATTCTCTGCCAAAGCTCTAATATTTGTTCATGATGAGCTGGATAAAGTAAATTCCTGCTCTCCATGCCGCATCACATGCGACGTTGTCCGCCCAATGCATGCTTCCATGCACATAAAATGAATTAGGAAGGAGATCTGAATTTGGAGCAGGCGAGCCAGTTGCATCAGACGCAGTGGCTGAAGGATTTGTGTTCTGAGCTCTAGCTTGGTCTGGCCCTTGTTCAAACAGTGCAGCAAAAGAATTAGAGCCCGAGTCAGTTCCCACTGTCACCTCCTATTGTTGTTGCATTGAGAAACGTCTCTCGAACTATTTCATATATACGACTGAGCAGGCTAAAGCCTTCCGGAGATGATTCAATGTTACGCATGGTCCTGTCATATTTCCCATCATCTCTCGCATGGAGTTCAGGACTCCTTGCTACATCCAAAGGCTGCCTCAGAGTTCCGAGGTCATTGAGTATGTGTACAAAGTCTGGGTGCCTGTCAATAATTTCCCACATCTGCAGATTACTCATAATCAAGCTTCGCATCAGAACAGGGTCGTTCATAAAAGTCTGAAATTCAGGCATATTCATCATCTCACAAATCGTGTTGAGGATCTGTCTATGATGAATAGTGATATTAAAATGCGATAGGGTCAACACGTTATGTCGTAAAGCTGTGAACGGATATCAGCAAAATGAACATATGGTCGTTTTAATCTCCGAAGCGTTTTTCTCTGTCCAAAGGCACTAAAAATTGGCATACCATAAGTGATTATTTTCCTGTCAGCGAAAGCATATGGTTCAATTGCCAAGATCGATAGCAGCAATGTGAATCACATAGATTGCCCAGGGAATACTCCCTAGCAATTGTAGCATGCGATATAATCCTTTGTTATCCGGTGTCACTACCACGGGACTTGCACGCATCTTGTTGGGCACTTGGACCATGTTGTTGTTTGGTGTTTAGAAGGGGATGAGAACAGAGCAATTGTCACCATGTCAAATGTCTTAGGTCGAATAGTCACAACTCTTTGCAGACTCAGAGAATGCGACTCAACCTCCACTTACGGCTCTGATGACAAAGTCTTGACCACACAGGGGTCTTAATTTATTGTTCTTCGCTTTTGAAAATTAATTAAAATGCCTTTAGCACTATTATTGTTTCAATCATGGAGAGATGTGACCTACGTTATTTTATTACAGGAAGAACCACTCTCTTTGCACATAAGAGCCAAGGTTTTCCCCAGCAAACAAGGGGACATTTTCAGAACAAGTAGATGCTGGTAAAACCTCAAAGAACTCGCAGATCTGGTGAGGTCACAGGTCGCATGTCTTTGATTTTTCCGCCTTTTGCGACCCTGTGACCCAGCGACCTAGTCGCAAGGTGGCATATCTTTGGTTTTTCTCCTTTTGCGACCCCGCGACCTAGTCGCAAGGTCGCAAGGTCACATGTGTATCCATTTTCACGATTCGCGACCCAACGACCCAACGACCTAGTCGCAAGGTCGCAAGGTCACACTTTGAACATTTTCTTACATCTTGCGACCCCACGACCCAGTCAGGTCGTAGGTCGCAACAACCCAGTCAGGTCGCAGGTCGCAACAACAGCTCAGGTCACAGGTCACATCAATAGCTCAGGTCGCAGGTCGCAGAAAAGATTCGGTCGCAAGGCAGCCCAACGGTCAAGAAGACGAAAAGTCAAGGAAGCCCAAAGGGCATGTTTCATGCTATAAATACTCCTTCGAGAGCTTTTCAAGGGGCTTTTTAACTTTTGGAAACTCAAGAGATACAGGGAATTGTATTGAAAGATTATACTCTTGTGCATATGAATACAGATACTTGCTAAAACACCCTATGGTTATGATGTGTTTTGCCGCGTGAACATTGTGTGTATTCCTTGTACAGTTTCAGAACATCCTATGATTAATGAAGCTGCACTCTTTATGTCATGATTTATGCATCATGGCTACCTGTGTTGTATCAATGATGTTCAATTTATCATCTATTCTATTAATGAATGTTAATGAACTATTTTGTTAGCATTTCGTTTTATCTTTTAGAAAATAAAGGGACATCTCGCCATAAAGAACTATTTCTTTCGTGGTCAGATTACCTTACAAGCAGTATCCCCAAAGATGTGTTGCTAATGACATCTCCTGAGGTGTGCATGCTTTATTTATAATCCTGCTATGCATAGTGTTTGATTCGTGTCTAATGCATCAATCATGTATTTTGTATCATGTGAATAAGTGTGTGTCCACTGGTCCAATCAGGTTCTTTTGAGACCGAAGGGAAGGCATATTAAGCGGTAGCTGGACCCACACCCCGGATGGGATCCCTACTCCAAACGGTTCAAGGTCTAATTGGGACTTTCTACCGGGGAGATCCCCTACTGTTGGCCGGACACAAAATCCCGTCAACAGGATCAAAATATTAATTGTAAATTCAGAGAAAGAAATCGATTTTGACGCATACGCACATTTGTCGGTGTGTTCATGCCATATGGAGGTGAGTGCAAGTGTGACCTCTAAGAGTGCGGGTTATATTGGCTTCCAATTCTAACTCATAGGAAGAATGTAATGTGCATTTTATGAACCAGCATTTTATAAATCCTAACTTTCATTTTATCAACTGTATTATAAAATTTTAAAATTTTCAACTAATTATAAATTATTTTTAATGTTTTTGACAATTATTTTTAATATTTCAACAACTTTGTAAATTATTTTTAATATTTCAAAAAATGTGTAGATTATTTAGTTAAAGCTTTAATTAGTTAACGTTAAAACTGCGTAGATTATGGAAATTTTGTGAGTAAATTTCAACTCAATGTTTAACTCAATACAATAAGACCGCATGGAGCATATATAGATTCTGTAATAAAGCCTTATACCACTATCGTTTCAATCAATCAGTGTTTTGATGTTTCATGCATTTTCACAAATAAAATACTGACAATTACCTTATTAAGGTACTATTAATCTAAATCCACCTCTCTTATATTTTTAAGAAAGATGGCAAAGACAAAATTAATGACGTATAAAAGAAACTATGAAGTTTTTTCACTTTTCATTTTGAAATACATAATTAGGTGGATATATGTTGGAAAAGTAGAGGATATTAGACATAAAATAATACAAGTATTTCATGTTGGCAATATGATGCAGAGTGTTGTCCTTGATGGCAACCCACTGAATGAAGATGAAGACATGCGACTATTGACTTGTGTTGTCCTTGATGGAAATCCACCTGATGAAGCTATTCTTGACGTAATGGACTTGGTAAATGATGTTTGTTGGCAATATGATGATGAGTGTTGTCCTTGAAAAGCAACCCTCTTGATGAAGATAATGGCAACTTACTGGATGAAGTTGTGCTTGATATAATATGTCTTGATGAACTAAAACTGATGTATCTACAATGAGTACAGAAGGCAATGAGGAAAGGAATTCAGCATGTGCTAAATATATGATGAAAAGAGTATGTTTCAAGGAATACGCAGATCTGTCTAGGGGAAGTCGCATATGCACGCGGAAAAGAACGTGCCAAGTCGCGTATGTGTAAAAGCGCTCAAAAAATGCAAAACTAGGGGTAACCACCATGGTATTGACCCATTGTATTGGGTAACGATTCACCTAAATGACCTCGTCTAGGAATACCATCGGAAGCAATATGGTTTTGGCTCATGGTATTGAAAAAGGATAAACCTATATAAAGAGATGAAATTCATTGTGCAAATTATGAATGTGGGTGCAAGATGTCTGAGCTTGAATGAATACATCTCTCTGTATGGAAAGGGTTACAGTTGAATGAAAGATCTGAAAGTATGATGCACCAATGATGGAGTGATAAAGAAGGAGATCTAGATCTGTATTGTACTTGTATTTGCTAGATCTGTTTATGGAATGATTAGATTTGTGATGAGGCGAACATCTAGGCGAACATTTGTCTGAGGTAAAGGGCAAAATCTGAAGTGATGTACCTGTTGTGAAGAATTGCAATAACATTTAAGTTTGAAGAACCATACGCTAGCTCGCCGAAGCGGAAGCGCGTATATACGCGGCTTCGATGAAGATAAAGTGCGTATGTGCAATAAATTAGCTCTGTAATTTGTACTGAAGTATACGCTGGTTTGTGTGGACGGAAGCGCGTATATATGCGACATCAGAGAAAGGAAAGCGCCTATGCAAACTAGGGTTTGCTAAAGTTTTTGGTAAGAAATGTCTGATCTGATCTGCTGGTTTACTGATATCTGTCAGTAAGTTATGTGTATCTATTTCATAGTTGACTATGCTTAAAGATATGGAAAGGGTCTAATCTGAAAATATGATGAAATGCGGCCTACAAGTGGTGTACTAAAGGAAGCTTTGGATCCAGTGTGAAAATTGATGAAACGTGGTCCATGGAGGTGCTGAGTTAGCCACCTTGATCAGTCTGTACTCCCACTTCCCGGGAGGTGATGCATGAGATAGCCAGTTGTAGCTCCCTTCCAGGAGAAAATGTAATACCATTCGGGGTTGGGCTCCCACTCCAGGAGAAATTTGGTAAACGAGCATGAGGTGGTTACAACGTGTTGGTGGAGTTTACCACCATTTATATGTTTGTAAGATGTTTTCTCTATAATAAAATATTGAAGAGAGCAGAGCAGAACCTTGTTGTTTTCTCCAGGCTTGGGTTTCCACCTAAAAATCCTGGTGTTCCTTGTGAATGCTATGTGATGTGTTTATAGACCTTACATTTCATGTTCTTGTTTATTAAACATCTAATGAATGAATAATTGAATGAGTTAAGTGAAGAACTAATGACATAATTATATATTTATTATTATCTGTGAGTTTTATAAAGGTATACGCATATCTGTAAGAGTGCAGTTTGGAAAACAGTATGGGTTTAGAAGCAAAGAAAAGTAAAAGTTTTGAATATGCGTTAATCTTGATTCACCCCCCCTATGGTATTTTTCCCCCAGCAATTGGGTATCGAGAGATCCCCCTTACAAGACTTGATGACAAAGGAGATCGGATAGTGATAAAGAATAATGTCTATAAAGCCACCTCTATTCAATGGAAGCAATCTGATATTCTGGAAGGTACGAACAAAAGCATATCTGCAAAGTCTTGGTGCAGATGTATGGGCAATCGTGGAAGAAGGTTATCAATACCCGGCAAGTATTCCTACTGATGCTGTTGAAAGAAAGAAGTATGAAATCAATGCCAAAGTAGTGAATGTCTTATTAGGAAGCATGTCTGAATCAGAATTTGCTAAAGTGATGCAGCTACATTCAGCAAAAGAGATATGGGACAAAATAATTCTGAGCTATGAAGGAGATACAAAGGTAAAAAATGCAAAACTCCAAACTCTTAGAATCGAATATGAAAATTTGAAGATGCATAGTGATGAGAGTGTTTCCAGTTTCTTTCTTCGTCTAGATGATATTGTAAATCGGATGAGAAATTTGGGTGAAACCATAACCGATACTACTCTGGTGGAAAAAGTCTTAAGATCCTTGACTTCAAAATTTGACTCTAAAGTTTCAGCTATTGAAGAAAGGCAAGATATGAAAACTCTTACTATTGTTCAATTACGTCATTACTTTGAAATGGGCAGGAAACATTACTCAAATCGAAGGTACTTTTAGGCATCTGCGAAAAAGAGAAAAAGTTTCCGATATTCCAGCTATATAAGAAGAAGAAGAAGAAACAAATTTTGTGAAGACCAACTAGGTGCCGGAAAGTTCAAAGGTAAGCTTCCTTTCAAATGTTTCAATTGTGGAAGAGTTGGTCATTATGCTGCAAAGTGTCCTTATAAAGAAACATCGGCTAAAGGAAAAGAAGTAGCAAGAAGGAATAAGAATCTATCTAGCACAAGAAAAAGTTATTATACTAATGAATACAGTGATGGATCATCTAATAGTGAGGAAGAATGTGAAGAAGACTTTAGAATTCTCATGGCTTTTGAACAAAGAGAAGAAAAGGATACTTTTGTGGATGCTCTAGAGGACAATGATTTTCTTGAAGAAAACAATCAACTCAAAGTAAGCCTAGAAGAAAAGAACATAATCATAGAGACTCTTGAAAATCAGCTTGAAGCAAAGGAAAAAAGCATTGAGGAATTGGAGTGTGAAGTAGTAAGTCTAAGGAAAAGATCCTGGTGAGAGAACTCTCAATCTTAGATTTGCTAAAGGTTAAACCTTAGATGAGATTATCGAGACCTGACAGGTCTCCTCTACTTATAAAAAGCCGGTCTTGGATATCTTTAGGGAATATTCCAGGACTTGACATCAAATTATCTGGCGATCTAAGTGGTTCTCTTCATTCCAACCATAAAATGAGAGACAAGATCTTCTGGTCAAACGTAGTCATCTCAAATCAAGGACCACTAACAGGGAGATCCCTCAAAGAAGAAACAACCAACAGGTAAATTCAAATAGAAGATTTCATGATCGCAGAAATTTCTACTTCAATGGACAATGTTTCTCATGTCACAATTTTGGTCATAAAGCTGTTCAATGTGTTGCATATAAAACCATCATGACAAGAGAAGCAAGAAAGAAAAGGATGACTATTGAACCAAAGAATAACACCTATAACAACTTTTCTCCTCTTCAAAACGAAGTTGAATGTTCTTATTGCAATAACTTTGGTCATGAAGAATCTGAATGCAGGAGCAAGGTCCAGCCAAAAGAACATGTTCCCTCAAGCTCTAAAATATGGAAAAAGAAAGAAAGACAGGTTGAAAATTGTGGGATAGCATTATTTGCAGAAGGTGAAGAAAATCAATGGTACATTGATAGTGGGTGCTCAAGACACATGACAGGTGACAAAAGCAAACTCCTTACATATAATTCTCTAGAAAAGGAAAAGAAAGTAACATTTGGAAATGATTCTCCTGCTGTAATTAAAGGAAAAGGGTCTGTGTTTCTAAAAGAAAAGGTGAAGGCTAATGATGTCATGTATGTGGATGGATTAAGGCATAATCTGCTAAGTGTAAGTCAAATGTGTGATCAAGAAACTGAAGTCGTCTTTAGTTCAAAACAATGTGTGGTTGGCTGATCTTGATACAGGTAAAATCATTATAAAAGGAAAGAGAAATCCAAGCAACCTGTATGTACAGAACGGCATAGATCAATGTTACTTGAGCAAGTCTTCAGAAAATTGGCTATGGCATAGAAGGCTGGGGCATCTGAGCTTCTCTCAAATCAACAAAGCAAGCAGACTTCAAGCTGTTCGTGGTCTTCCCAATATTAATCTACCAGAAAATATCATATGCAAATCTTGTCAATTCGGTAAGCAGACCAGAGTATGATTTAATGCCAAAGAAGGATCATCAAGTGAGCCTCTTGAACTCTTTCATACTGACATATGTGGACCTATGAGAAAAAGTCACCACATGGGGAAGAATACTATATCTTATTTATTGATGATTACTCTAGAATGTGTTGGATCGGGCTCATTAAACACAAAGATGAAGCATTTGAAAATTTTCAGATCTTCAAAGCATTAGTTGAAAATGAATTAGATCTAAAAATCAAGTGTCTTAGATCTGATCGAGGAGGAGAATATACATCAAATGAATTCTTTCAATTTTGTGAACAACATGGCATAAAAAGACAATTCTCTGTAGCAGGTACTCCACAACAAAATGGCGTAGCAGAAAGAATGAATAGAAAAATTCAGCAAATGGCTAGAGCTATGCTCGATGATTCTGGAACTCCTGACATGTTCTGGGGAGAAGCAGCACATACAGCAGCCAACATTCTCAACAAGGCTCATGTTCGGGTAAATAGTGACAAAACTCCATATGAACTCTGGTATGGTAATTCTCCCACTGTGAAGCATTTTAAAGTTTTTGGAAGTAGATGCTTTATCAAAAATAATGATGAGACGCTTGGCAAGTTTGAACCTAGATCAGATGAAGGGATACTTCTTGGTTACTCATCTTCAAGCAAAGCATTCACATGTTACAATAAGAGGCTTCGAAAGATTGTTGAATGTATTGATGCTGTCATTGATGAGTCTCCTGCAGCCCTTAAAGAAGAAAAATAGACAACAGAAGAAGATGATGGTGACTATTATCCTTCTACATCAAATAGGAATGATATAGAAAGTGGATCCAATGAAGAACCTGAAGATGACTTATCTGAAAAGGCTCCTTCCAGATATGTTCAAAAGAATCATCCAGAATCTCAGATTTTGGGATATAAGGCATCAGGTGTACAAACAAGAAGGACTCTTGTAGGATCCTCTAGCTATCTGGCATTTCTATCCACTATTGAACCACACAATGTCAATCAAGCTAGCAAAGATGAATGTTTGAAGCAAGCCATGAATGAAGAGCTTGATCAAATTGAGAAAAATGACACTTGGGAATTGGTACCAAGACCACATGATAAAAATGTCAATGGAACTAAATGGATTTTCAAGAACAAGTTAAATGAGAATGGGGATGTTGTATAGTACAGCTAGACTGGTTTGCAAAGGGTATACTCAACAAGAAGGTATAGACTTTGAAGAAACGTTTGCTCCTGTACCTAGACTTGAAGCCATAAGAATGTTTCTTGCTTTTTCAAGTTATCAACAAATCAAAGTTTATCAAATGGATGTTAAATCTGCTTTTCTTAATGGAGATCTAGAAGAAGTATATATAGAACAACCGGAAGGATTCATTTTTGGAAATGATGAAAATCTTGTTTGTAGACTTAAAAAGGCTCTATATGGTCTCAAACAAGCTCCAAGGGCATGGTATTATCGTCTGGACAAATATCTTCATCAACAAGGATTTTCAAAGGGGTCTGCTGATAGCAACTTATACACGAAAGTTGAAAATGATAAACTATTGATTGTGGTTGTATATGTTGATGATATCATTTTTGGCAATCAAGAATCTTTGAGTCAAAAATTTGCGCTCTGGCCATGCGTAAAGAATTTGAAATGTCCTTACTTGGAGAACTAACATTATTTTGGCTTACAAGTGCATCAAACTGCAGATGGTATATTCCTATCACAAGAAAAATATCTTAAGAAAATTCTGAAGAAGTATGGCATGGAAGAATGCAAACCTGTAAGTACACCAATGATAACTAGATGAAATCTCAGTTCTCATGATGATTCTCCCACAGTGAATCAACCAGAATACAGATCAATGATAGGAAGTCTACTTTATCTCATTGGTACTAGACCAGACATTATGCATGTAGTTGGGATTGTTGGACGATTCCAAGCTAATCCAAAAGAGTCTCACCTTCAGGCTGTTAAAAGAATTTTCAAATATCTTCAAGGAACTCAAGACCTGGGTCTATGGTATCCAAAGAATGCTGATCTTACTCTTCATGCTTACACATGTAGATTGGGCCGGAAGTGTCGATGATCGAAAAGCACTAGTGGTGGTGCATTCTATATGGGACCCCCGGTTAGTATCTGGTTCAGCAAGAAGCAAAATTCTACCGCCTTATCTACAAAGCAGTAAGGTAATATGGCTGAGTGCTAGAGCTTGCACTCAACTCCTTTGGATGATGAAAACCTTACAACATTTTCAAATCAAATGTACTCCTCCTGTCCCCATTAAGTGTGACAATACAAGTGCCATCAGTATTTCAAAGAATCCTATTATGCATTCAAAGACCAAGCACAATCCCATCAAGTATCACTTCTTACGTGAACAAGTGCTTGAGAAAACAGTGAAGTTGGAGTATGTTCCCTCCAAAGAACAAGTTGCTGATATCTTTACCAAAACCCCCGCCTGTGGAAGCGTTCGAGTATCTAAGACGAAAGCGAGTAGCCCCTTCGCCAATCAAAAGCACAAATCTGCATAAATTTTAAAGATGGCATTGGATACATGGATTTCCCCGAAACACAACAAGACATATACGCGTAGTTCGTTACTTAAAAACCGCGTATGTCCTGTTTCCTCACGACATTTTTCTCGTTTGGATTCAGCTCCCTGCTTGAAGACACCATAGTTGTCGTCAGTATCTCCGATACCATTTGGTATCTCCGGTGGTGTTCCAGTTCTCATAATTCTATTTCTAATGTTTTGATAAAGATGCCTTGATGATTTGTTGGTGAAAGTGTTTAGGATGCACAAACTAAGGGGGAGCCTTAGTCATATGAAAAGGATGCTTGGATGCACAGTTTCAGGGGGAGCATTAGCTTTGCTGTGTATAATGAATTGTTGGCATTATGATGGTTTTGAAATATGTTATTTTTCTTGAAGTCTTGGTCATAAATGGTCATATTTGTAATTTGATGAAAAGGTCTTGTTGAGACCCATGATGTAAAATTATAATATTCAGTCATGTAAGGACTTGTCAAATTTGTAAACCTACTTGGTTGGGTAGCTGAGTCAAATATTGTAAACCCACTTGATTGGGTAGCTGAGTCAAATCTGTAAACCCACTTGGTTGGGTAGTTGGGTCTCTTATGTAAATCCACTTGGATGGATCTTTCATGTAAGTGTGAGTCATTGGTGATAGGAAATTCATAGATTCATGTACTTCATTGGAAAATATGTTTGAAGATTCAGCATGAACTCAGGGGGAGCTTGGTCACTTCAGTATATATCAGATCTGCAGAATGCTTCTTCCACATGAGGAGAAAAGGGGGAGAGTATGTTGCTTTTTGATCCGCCTTTGCCCTTGATGTCAAAGGGGGAGAGTGACATGTATGTTTGAATGGTGTCAAAAATGGGGAGAGTAACATGGTACCTATCTCCGTTGTGGTAACCAAACACCATCGTGGTTGCCATCAAGTCCAAAGGGGGAGATTACATAATAGGACGCAGTGTTGTCCTTGATGGCAACCCACCGAATGAAGATGAAGACATGCAACTCGTTGACTCCAGGTTGTCCTTGATCGAAATCCACCCGATGAAGCTATTCTTGACGTAATGGACTTGGTAAATGATGTTTGGTTGGCAATATGATGATGAGTGTTGTCCTTGAAAGGAAACCTCTTGATGAAGATAATGGCAACTTATTGGATGAAGTTGTGCTTCGATAGAATATGTCTCGATGAACTAAAACCGATGTATCTGGCGAAAGTGAGTACAGAAGGCAATGAAGAAAGGAATTCAACATGTGCTAAATATATGATTAAAAGAGTATGTTTCAAGGAATACGCGGATCTGTCTAGGGGAAGTCGCGTATGCACGCGGAAAAGAACGTGCCAAGTCGCATATGGGTAAAAGCGCTCAAAATGTGAAAAACCAGGGGTAACCACCATGGTATTGACCCATTATATTGGGTAATGATTTGCCTAAATGACCCCGTCCAGGAATACCATCGGAAGTAATGTGGTTTTGGCTCATGGTATTGAAAAAGGATAAACCTATATAAAGAGATGAAATTCATTGTGCAAATCATGAACGTCGGTGCAAGAAGTCTGAGCTTGAATGAATACTTCTCTTTGGAGTATATCTGAATGGAAAGGGTTACAGTTGAATGAAATATCTGAAAGTAAGATGCACCAATGATGGAGTGATGAAGAAGGGGATCTAGATCTGTATTGTACTTGTATTTGCTAGATCTGTTTATGGAATGATTAGATTTGTGATGAGGCGAACATCTAGGCGAACATCTGTCTGAGTTAAAGGGTAAAATCTGAAGTGATGTACCTGTTGTGAAGAATTGCAATAACATTCAAGTTTGAAGAACCATAGGCTAGTTCGCCGAAGCGGAAGCGCGTATATACACGGCTTCGATGAAGAGAAAGCGCGTATGCGCAATAAATTAGATCTGTAATTTTTACTGAAGTATACGTTGGTTTGTGTGGACGGAAGCGCGTATATACGCAACATCAGAGAAAGGAAAGCGCGTATGAAAACTAGGGTTTGCTGAAATTTGTGGTAAGAAATGTCTGATCTGATCTGCTGGTTTACTAATATCTGTCAGTAAGTTATGTGTATCTATTTCATGGTTGACTGTGCTTAAAAGTATGGAAAGGGTCTAATCTGAAAATATGATGAAATGTGGCCTACAAGTGGTGTTGCAAGTGGTGTCTCAAAGGAAGCTTTGGATCCAAAGAAAATTGATGAAACGTGGTCCATAGAGGTGCCGAGGGTCGTAGCCTTTAGTCGGGGTCATAGCCTCCTTTCCAGAGAGGCCGGTAAACAAGATCGTGGGGTTGTAGCTTCCCCTTCCAGGAGAGGCTGGTAAACGAGTCAGGGGGTTGGAGCTCCCTTCCAGGAGAGGCTCGTAAACGAGCGCAGGTGGGTGCCTGCGTGCTGGTAGGAGTCTGCACCAGCACATATGTTGTAAGATGTTTTCTCAATAATAAAATATTGAAGGCTGAGCAACGACAGCGGTGGTTTTCTCCCGACTTGGGTTTCCACCTAAAACTCCTGGTGTTCATGTGAGATGCTTTGTGTGATGGTTTACTCTATTCTTACTGTTCATGTTTACTGTTTATTAAACATCTGATGAATGAATGATGGAATGAGTTAAGTGAAGAACTAATGACATAATTAGATATCTGTGTATACACGAGTTTCATAAAGGGTATCCGCATATATACGCGAGTCTGGTTCAGGAAAGTAGCGTATGGGTTTTAGAAGCAAAAAAAAGTAAAAGTTTTGAATATGCAGTAAATACTGATTCACCCCCCCCCCCCCCTCTCAGTATTTTTCCCAACATTTCATACATGAAACACACGAGATTTTCTATTAATCATATGAATTTCAATTTCATTTACTAAATACAATCAATCCGGTGAAGGGTATTTAACCTAACTTGTCATGCACACACTTACATAACTCAACTTGACCATCACTCACTTAACTGACTCTCTAACTCACTTACCAAATTCATCTATCAAATAACTCGACTAACTCAACACTTACTTAACTGATTGTCTAATTTTTGCATGTGGGAGTTAATTAACTATTTTAACACTCCCCCTTAATTATGACTACTAAAATAAAACATAACTCGTGAAAACTCTAACATGCATGCGGGTGTATGTCTCAGCTAGGCTTACAACACCCAAGTTTGTTTTCTGAAACCCAAACAAATTTATTGCTAATGGATTTGCAAATATATCAGCCAATTGATCACTATATTTATAAGGCTTCAAGTGATCTTCTCCATTTCTCACAAGTTCTCTAATAAAGTGATATCTAGTATCAATATGGTTGCTCTTTTGATGAAACACACTATCCTTGGATAGTGCAATCGTTGAAGTGTTGTCACAATATATTGTTATTGATCCTTGTTGCTTCTGCGTGAGTCCATTCAATATTCTTCTTAATTGTATTGTTTGACATGTTACTGAACTTGCTGCTACATATTCTGCTTCTACTGATGATAGTGTCACAATGGATTGCTTCTTAGATACCCATGTTATCTCACATGAACCAAAATGAAACACATAATCAGATGTGCTCTTCCTGTCATCCAAAATACCTGCAAAATAACTATTTGTAAATCCAATCAAATCTTTCTTTTATGTACTTGCATACATTGCCACAATCTATGGTTCCTGCAATGTATCTCAGAATTATTTTTCCAACACTCCAATGTGTATCTTTTGGAGTCTCCATAAATCTAGAAATAAAACTCACTCCTTGCATAATATCTGGTCTTGTAGTTGTGAGATACATGAGGCTGCCAACCAATCTTTTGAATAGAGTTGGATTGACATCTGATCCTTTATCATCCCTACTTAACTTTATACCTATTGCCACTGGTGTAGGTACAGGCTTACAATTATCCATCCTGAATCTTTTCAAGAAATATCTAGCATAATTATTTTGGGAAAAAATCATTTTTTCGGATTGTTCAACTTCAATGCCAAGAAAATATTTCATGAGACCAAGATCTGTCATCTCAAATTATTTCATCATCATTTTTTTAAGTTCATCTAACTCAATATCACTTGGAAAAATCATATCATCAACATATAAGAAAACAATCAAAATTTGTCCATGCTCATTTACTTTTGTGTATAAGGCAGGATCAATGTTGCTTATGCAAAATCCATTCTTAATCATCTATCTATTAATTCTGCTATACCATGATCTAGGTGTTTGCTTGAGACCATAGAGCGCTTTCTTCAACCTGTAAACCTTCTATTCTTTACCTTCAACTTCATAACTTGGAGGCTGTTGCAAATAAATTTCTTCTTCTAGAATTCTATTTAAGAAGGTTTATTTGATGTCCATCTGATATAATTTCCACTTGTTCTGAGTTTTTTTTCGCTATAACTACTCTTACAGTATCTAGTCTCACTACCAGAGAAAGTGTTTCTCCAAATTCTATTCCCGGTTACTGCGATAATCCTTCTGCTACAAGTCTTTCTTTAAATTTGTCAATTTCCCCTTTCTCATTCAGCTTTGTCTTGTACACCCACTTCACACCAATGAAGTATCCTTTGGAAAATTAACCAAATCCCATGTATCATTCCTTTCAATAGAATCAATATCTTCGTCCATTTCTTGCACCCAATTTTTATCTCTGATTGCTTCTTCAAACGAAGAAGGTTGGAATGCCAACAATGCAAAATTTCAACTAACATCCAAGTCATCATAAATATCTTTTAAACTTCCCATATTTTTCTTACCATTGCTTGATCCATTACCTGATTGGCTTCTTGGAGAATTCTGGTCTGTTGATCTACTTGAAGATCCATGCTACTCTGAAAAACTTGGAGTTCTTGCTGGTGTAACTCTATTTGGTGTCTTCTCTTTTGATTCTTGATGCTCCTTTTCTTGTACATCATCCTCTTCCATCAATGGTTCTTGAGTATCAATTGGTTTATTTACAGTCTCATTCCATGAATCTTGTTCTTTGAACACAACATCTCTCCTAATTATTATCTTCTTGGTGATAGGGTTATACAATTTGTAAGCTTTTGACTGATCACTATAACTATTAAATATGCATTTTTTATTTTGATCATCTAATTTTCCTCTTATTTTCTTAGGCACATGTGGAGAGGATATATATCCAAAAACTCTGAAATGGGATACACCACATGACATACCTGACCATGCTTCTTCTAGTACTATGTTCATCACACTCTTTGTAGGAGATCTATTTATCACATCAACAACACATGCAACTTCTTATGCCCAATACTCATTAGACAAGTTTACTGCTTTCAAAATGCTCTTTTTCATGTTCATGATTTTTTTATTCTTTCTCTCTACTACACTATTATGTTGCAGTGTGTATCTGGTTGCAAACTGTCTTCTGATTCCATGTTGTTTACAGTACTCATGGAATGATTTGGAATCATATTCTCCACTACAATCTGATCTCAATACATTGATTTGTCGATCACTTTGGTTATATACTAAGTCTTTGAACTCTTTGAACTTTGCAAAGGTTTCAGACTTCTACTCCAAGAAGTAAACCCAGGTCTTTCTGTTATAGTCATCAATAAAAGTGAGGAAGTAACAACTTCCACCAGTTGAATGTGTCCTCATAGGTCCACACAAGTATGTGTGCACCAACTCAAGTGGTATCTTTGCTCTATTTGAAACACCATTCAGAAAAATTTCATGGTGTTGCTTTGCCAAGATGCAACAATCAAAAGTTATAGTAGGGTATTTAATGGGAGGTAATCCTCTGACCATTTGTTTCTATTGCAACAATCTTAAACCAGAAAAATGCAAGTGTCCAAAATGAATGTTTCATAACTAGTAATCATTAGGACATGCAATTGTAAAAGAACTAACCTGATCGTTGCAGTTCATAATTAGAGGAAGAAGTATGTTCCTCATCATCTGCACCTTTTCTATCAACTGGCTTCTTGGGGGTTTGTCATAAATAACACACTCTTTCCCCTAAAATATAACTATGTATCATTTCTGCGTCAATTGACCAACAGTTATCAAATTGTGTTTGGGACTAGGAACATAATATACCTCTAATATTGTCTTTGGATCCCCTTACTTGGTCAGAATGTTGACCACTCCTTTGTCATCTACATCCATAGTCTTGTCAGTCACCAACTTTGCCTATGTCTTCACAGATTGATCCAAATTTGCAACCAAATTCTTGTCACCTGGTATGTGGTTACGGCAAACACTGTCTAATAGCCACACTTTATCAGACAGTTCATGCATGGTGTTGCATGCTAGGAATATCAAGTTAATATTCTCTGTACTAACATTATCTCTATGATTTCCTTTATCAACTATATTCTTCGTGCAATCATGAGCATAGTAATAATAACATTTCACCTTTTATTTTTCAAACCTTTGATTATTGTGAAAGCTTCTACTGCTGCTTCTTCGATTTTGATGTTCATGCTCTTCTTAGCCATCTCTTTGACTACCATAGCTTCTGCCTCATCCTCTGCCTCTCGATCGACCTATGCCTTGACCTCTTGAAATACAAACTTGACTTTTGAAAGCAATTTCTAAAGTGGAACCCTTATTTATCTCTATCCTTACCTCATGCGATAGAAGTGATCCCTCGCTTCTTCTATGGTTGCTACAAAAACGTCAAACTTGGTAGACAAAGATCTAAGTACCTGATCAATCACTATTTGAGATTTAATGCCTTCACCATAAATTTCTAATTGATTTACTACATACATGACCCATTTCATGAAATAATCGATGTCATATGTCTCATTCATCTGCATACTTTAAAAATATCTCCTAGTATTTTGCAATTTAACAATATTGACTTTGGCCATACATTGATAGCTTGTTTCCAAAGTTTCTCATGCTTCCTTTGTTGAAGACATGATCATTATCTTCTGGAATGCTGCTCAGTCCACTCCCTGTTGGATCAGAAGCACCACTTGTGCATTCTTTGTTTTGTCTTTATTCCATTTCTCTCTCTCTACATTGCTGAGGGCTCGTTTCTCTGCATCATCCTAAAGTGTTTCAAACCCAAACTTGACATCCCAAACATCATGTTCTTTTAACATGGTCTCCATTTTAATGCCCACACATCATAATCTTTCCCAATGAAAGAAGAAAGATGTGGTTGAAAAATTGATGTGGCCATCTTCCTTCAAAAAACATTTCTCTGATAAAACCCTAATTTTTTTTTTGTGAAAGCTTTGCAAAGCTCCTTTAAAAAAATATCCCTTACAATAAAACCCTTTGACAATTTTTTTTCCTAATATAAAACAAATCTTATATATATATACACTTACTTACCAGAATCCTCTCTTAGAAAATGGTATTTAAAACAAATCTTTTATTTTTTATATATATACATATATATCCTCTCTTAGAAAATGGTATTTAAAACAAATCTTTTATTTTTTATATATATACATATATATCCTCTCTCAGAAAAAGGTATTTAAAACCTTTTGAAAAAAAATATTATAAAAACACTTTTTAATAAAAGATTTAATAAAACTCTCTTATCAATTTCCGATGTATGGTTAGGATATGACTTTTTTAATAAGCCTAATAACTTTTAATACTCCCCTGTATTATTATTTTTTTTAAATCAAACCTTTGTTTCAATAAAGGTTGACACTACCTATGTACTTCTCGTTGAACTTTTAAAAGGGTTGTCGGCTTTAACATGTAAAACCCTATTGCACACTCTCGAAACCAATTAATCCGAGCAATAAACATGATTTTCAGAAAATCGGTTGCATAGTTTTTGTAATACAAAGTTGCGAACTTGTGTGCATTTTGCATTAAAAAAAATGCAGACTTACGCACTTTTTAATGGTTCAACGATTTTGCAATTTAAAAAAAATAAAAAATTGTTACCCTTTTGATTTTGGTGTTTTTTCCTGGTTCATTTAGCTCACGGATCTTGTGATTCTTGCTTAACTCTGATAACAATTTGTTCGAAAGGTAAAATATATTAAACATAAAATAACACAAGTATTTCACAGACAAAATAGATGAGTTGCAGCTCTTCTATTAGTCATATGAACTTAAATCTCACTCGCTGAATACAATGAATCTAGTGAAGGATATTTACCCTGACTTGACATGTACACACTTACATAACTCAACTTGACCATCACTCATTTAATTGACTCCTAACTTACCAAATTCATTTATCGCATAACTAGAGTAACTCAACACTTTCTTAATTGATTTTTAACTTTGCATGAGAGAGTTAATTAACTATTTTAACAATATAATCATAAATACCAAAATCAATCATAAAAATTTGAAATTTTCAAGATGCGGTTAGATTGTGTAAATAATATTTTAAAATTCGGTTTGGCACAACAATGCATCAATGTCTCACAACAAATTTCTTAAAGTTTTTGTAATTTGCAATTTTAATCCACAGCCTAAATTACACCTCAGGTCATCTTCCATTTTTCTGGCGATTTGAAAACTGCAAGTGCTGATGTTTGGTCAAAATTTCCTCTCTCACCTCTATTTAATTGATTGGAGATAAATGGAAAATGTTGATAACCACTGTAACATTGCTTTTGAAAACTGCAAGTGTAGATGTTTGGTGAAAATTCGTCAAATTTCCTCATTCACATATGTTTAATTGATTAGAGAAAAATGTAAAGAGCTGATAACTAGCTTAACCTTTGACTCTTTTTAGTAAAATCTTTGACTCTTTTTAGTAAAATCTTTTAAGTATAGCATTAAATATTAATATATTTATTTTTTATAGCATTAATAAGCCGGGAATACCCTCAATTACATCTAACTTTATTATATCTAATTATTTATTTCTAATAAAATTTGTAATAACATTGACCAAAATCTAATCTTTTGCCTTTAATATTTTTTTGGAAAGATATAATATAGTTTTTAGGTTTTTCAGCAAATCATTCTTTTTTGGTTTATGTTAAAGGAGTTGGTTGTTCCCATTTCATTTCATTCATTAGGATTCAAAATGTGTTTTTCTATTAATATCAACATGCAATTTATTTTGGCAACTATCGATATAATTGAATCAGTTTTGTCGAAACAAATAATAAATTTTATTATTATTATTAATATTTATAAACCATTAATTAGTTTATGGGGATTTGTTTTTATTTGTTTATAAAATGTAAATTAATTAATTCAAATGAGATTAATAGGAATATAATTCTTTTTTGTGAAAATAATATTTTTTTACTATTTATTATTTATAAATCTTAGAATAATTAGTTTATTTGGAAATATTTTTTTTTATTATTTATAAAATGTAACTTAATTAATTTTAATAAAATTTAATCTTGATTTAAATATTTGAAAATAGTTCACCTGTAATATCTAGACCTTACTTAGTAAAAAAAAAAAAAAAAAATTTACTTTCAATCAACGACACAATATATATATATATAATTCTCCGATTAATCTTAGATTTAGATTAATATTGTGATTTCTTAGTGTAAACCTTATCTACAAAGGAAGAATGAAATCTCTCATTCATACATCGAAAAACCCATAATCTTAATTAATATTTTAGCTGATAAAATCGATTTCTAAGTTCCAACGTAGCTTACATATTAGACTTCAAAACATTAGTAGATGTATTTATAATTGATGTATAACCTGCGAAGTAAACTTTTATTAAGTTGCAGGCTTGGATATTCAACGAAAATTCACTTACCATAACGTTAATTCATTAAATATGATACATGAATCTTACCATGATCTTTTCGGATTAGCTGGCATGGCAGAGATATTTATTAACACTGTACTAGTGATTTATACCACTTGACAAATGATGGGTTTTTTTGCAAATTTTCCTCACGGTTTTCTATGGTACTCCCTTGGTCATCACCATCAATCAGTTTCTGAATCAATGGTTATACTTTCGGCAGGGATGCCTGAATTAATGTCTCAAAATCAATGGTTATACTTTCGGCAGGGATGCCTGAATTAATGTCTCAAACCCTAACTCATACTCCAAATCCAATTCTCGGCTTCTTACTATTTTTTTTTCATTCCTTTTAATCTCTGCACCTCTGAGGTAGATGCTCTTGATTTGAGACCAGTCCTCGGCTCTTGGAATTATTTGGATTCTTCAGTCATATATCAATTTTGGGTCTGTACACTGATCAGAAGTTCAACCCATCAGTTCACAGTTGCCTCAGAGGAAAGAACTTCCAAGAAGAAGGACCAAATCCTCCGTTGTCTACCATGGCGTCCTTTCCACGACGTTGTTTTACCCAAAATATAAACACTCAGGTAAAGAAGAAAATATCTTATTTGATCAGGGTTTTTTGTTTAAGCATTATTATGTTCTTGCTATAAAGAATGCTTTATAGCGTATCATGAGGGTTAATTGATTTAATTTTGTTTCCTTCTTTCTTTTCGCTGCAGGTTGGCACGCAAGATAATCCTACCTTCTTTAGGTTAGAAATCCTCTCGTCCATACTAGTTTTCCTACTTCTTTGCATATTCATTTAGTCCGAATTAATTTAAGAATTATTTTTGCTAAACCCTTTTCATTTTATGCATCTCTTTTTCGGCAGGTTAGTATCTTCGACCCACTATTTTTGGCATCTAAGCCTTTACTTGAAGTTTCTTACTGAGTCTCTGTCGCCCTCTGGCTAATATGCTGGCTCTTTCTCCAAGTATCTTGACGAACAGATGTTCTTCTTATAGTTCTTCGTTCCAAGAAAAGTACTAGAGTTAATGTGTTAATCTATCTCGGAGGATAATCTCCCCTTTAAGTCAAGTTTTAGAACAAATTTCTGCAAAACATTTACATGGACTCTTGCTCTCCATCTTTTGAATTATGGATTTTATTTTGAGAGCTTATTGTTTCATGCTCACCGCTCCGTCAAGTTTATGGAAGTATACGAGTGTTTAAGCTTGTAATATATATTCTTTTAATATTTAAGACGAAATTTCCTGGGTATGCATGTACTCAAATGACTCTGATTTGCTTGTTATTTAAGCACAGAACAGTGTAGTAGTTATTTTCGAATTCTATTAAGGAACTTGTTATATTCATTTCTTTACTATATTTTTCTTTCCCTCACACCTATATTCCATTCTCGCATATATTTAATATTGTATACCTGTTTTGCAAGAGATTATATGTTTATACTGCTAGTGTGAGTTTAATTATTTCTAGATATTTTCGAGAGTTTCTTTTTTAATATAGATATGGAATTTTCTGTCTACCATATTCTCAAACTGCATATGTACTATTCCAGTTTTCTATTTAACAACTATACCTAACAATTCTTATTTTCACATTACCTATGCTCTGTTTATCAAATTTCTATTGAGGGAAAAACATGAAAATTTATTGCATAACATTCGATTTCCTTTTCATTGCTATTTTCTACACTAAGGTTTACTTATTTTGTTTGAGATTCTGTTAACAACTTTAATAATAGGGTGTCTGCACCACCTTCTATTCAAGTCTTTGTATATCATATCGAGACTATAAAGAAGGATGTGTCTTGGGTAGGGCATTGTGCCTAGTACTATCAATTTCTTTATAGTACTATCAAAACCATAAATTACAGTAAAACTACTTTCCTTTCTTAATTTCCTACTATTCTCCATAGAATCTAATCTATAATTTGGTAGAATTTGTAAACAAGGAATTATCATAGTTAACAGACTACTTCTCAGAATTTGTAAACAAGAAATTATCATGGTTAACAATCTAATTCTCATTCTGGTTCCAGAGGAATAACTTATATACCAATATAATACTAAAGTAATACATTAATTAATCACAAAAATTTATAGATAACTCATTTATCCTTATTTGAATCATGTTTTTTTAAGTTGTCTTCCTCCCAAACATAAATATAGGCGATTATGTCATTTTCTTGCCCCCGAGCTCCAGATCTGGATGATACAGGTTAACAATGGATTTCCTTTCTGTTGTGACCTTAGGACAATCAATCAAGTCATTATGATGCTGGGGTTACCCTGCTTACCCACATTCCCCCTCTTAATGCATATAAAAATGCCTTTCACTTCTAAGTCCCTAAATAATCTCAACTGGAAATTTAAATAAACTATATCTGGAAGTTTTTAATATCTCAAATCTGAGATTTGAGATATTAAATTAAAATTATCTTGCATATAAGAATACTTGCACTCAATTTAGTGCTCAATCCAATTTCCAATCTGGGAAGTCTTAATAACGTGGAAGATTTTATTTTTCTTAAAACCCTATGGTTAAAACCATGGTCGAAATATGTCTCATGAAATAGAATCAATATTCATCACTTTGGAATAAAACCCAAGGTATACTCTTTTGACCAACATACACATCAGTCATTTCAATTCAAATTTTAACTAGGTACAATACCAATTACCGACATAAAATTAATTGGCATATATCATGTTCCATGTTCTAAAGGTTTCAACAATATCAATATACCTTTCGGCTCACAACATAACATCCTATGTTCGAGCCATGCAACCTATACCTTCGAACCAAAAATTCGACCTTGGCCTAAGCCCAAGGCATAACTTCACTCACAGCATGACAATATCACATGTATGATTCTATTCGATACACTTCACGGAACATTTTGTTTTACATTTCGGGGAATTTCATTAAACACTTTATGCCTTTAAAGTTTTATTAAACCTCACTTTGATTTAATATAAAACCCAACAACATTGAAGTCCACTCGGTCCCATAGCTTCTCAACTCGCCCATCCATCCATTTCATCGGACGGATGGTATCTTATCGCCCTACCACTCAATAATCTAACGGTTGGTGATCCATACAACCATTATCACTATGAGCTTAAATACAACTACCATACTCAAATTTGAGCGCCGTTGGATCTGCCACAGATCTGATCAAACGACATTCGCACCTTTTTTCCAGGATAGATTTTAACGCTAAAAAAAAATGCGATAAAAGTGGTTTTACTCCCACTTTTTCCACGCATCCTCCTCAAACCTTTATCACGAAAATTTTCTTAATACCATTTACTATTCTAAAGGTTGCGCGATACCACAGGTTTAACCCTTCAAAACCGCCTAATTGAACTCTGGTTAAATACGTTTAACTCAGGGTTTTCTTAATGATTTTCTACTTAACTCTCAGCCTGCATCTAATGCATTGAACGAGGTCATCTGCTGGATTTCCATGGCATTCTCAGGTTTGACCTTGCCCCATTCGATTCATAATTCCCATTCAACCTTTGAATGTTGTGTCTTTGCACAAATCCCATACCATTGACTTCGTCGCAATCTCATTTCCATTGTTCAGTTTCCACTTCCGCTCTTCAATCCATTATAACGATGTCACCATTCGAACTCACCTATACAGCATCTCTGCACTTTAAATCCATTGATTTCATTTCACCTGTTCTCACCTCACAGTTTCATAAATCGACATCTATTCCAATTCGAGTTTTTCTATGGTTATTTCAATCAACTATGATAGATCTCATCTGTTCAGTACTAATTTAAACACACAGTACTCCAATTCACAAAATTATGCTCATTCAATTTTTCATCAGAACATCGACATGAATGTTGATTTATTCGATGACACACAGAGTACATTTAACCCCCAATTACAAAGTTATTCATACATTTTTCATACAAATTCTTATTATCCTCGAAGCCTACCACACAAATTTTAAATCAATAAATACTAGAACAAATCCTTTCACATATATAAATGAGTTCACTTACATAACTTCTGGTCCTCAGCTAAATCTTCAATTTCAATGGCCCTGCTTTCCTCCCTACTCTATCTCACCAGCTCTCCAACTCTTCAGATCTCCCGGGTTTGTTTCTGAATGCCATTGAGGCTTATAATTATACCAATTGATAATCGATCGATTCAACTCCTTCAATTACTCAACATAACCCTTGGAATCCTCAAATCCTAAATTTAGCCTAAATCCCTAAACAAACTGAAACTGACTCTTCACATTCCTAAAAAATCAACTTCTTTCATGTTCTCTAATCACTTGGGAACATTTACAGTTTCTCTCCATAATTAACATCACTCTAACTACTTAAAGATTACATAAGAATTTAAAACCAAAACACCCCCCTATGTCTACTTAGATACAAAGTATTTTTATTGTGCTTAATGCCCCTGCATCACAGTACCAGAAAATCAGTTTCAGGTTCTCTGAGTGATCTTTCCACTGGTCTCTACCAACTCAGGAAAATCCTCTTTCCTTCCTCAAAACAAGAACATAACTCCTACTCTTCACTGGGATAAACATTTTATTCTCAGAGGAGCAGGTAACTATTTCCAACTATCCCCAACCACTTCCAGTTCTTGGAAAACATTTTACCATCATCTTTTTATTTTCATTAAAAAATTATCTCAATTGATTTATTATTCATAACTAATTACTAGTAAAATAACTTTCCAGACAAACCATAATAATTTAAATCTTTTCCTGACACAATAATAAAAAGAATTGTCTTTTAACTAGTTAACACTAGTTATCTTTAATGCTAATGTCACATCACTAGATTTTAAATAAATTATAACCAAATATTTTGTTAAAATATTTTTTTTTGATGTCAAAACACATATTCAATTCCTCACCCAAATCAAAATAATATAATATTACTGAATAACATGACTAGAACAGAGAATCGAGATGAGCCTCGTGTTATAAAAGTATTGTGGGGAACATGGCATGGCTAAAACATAGAATCGAGATGAGCTTCGTGTTATGAAAGTATTGTGGTGAGGAACACATTTAGAAAACTCAAAATCGTTGAGAATATGTGTCAATAATATGGCTAAAGCAGTGGATCAGGATGAGCCTCACATTATAATTCAAAATCGTTGAGAATATGTGTCAATAATATGCCTAAAGCAGTGGATCAGGATAAGCCTCCCATTATAAAACGATTGGGCCGAACATGAGGATGGCATTCAGAAGAAAAAAAAAAAACGATGAATATTGAAATAAAATAAGTAACGGAAAGGACGGTGGCCCACTGTAGTCTGTAGGCTATTATATTCGTGTTATCCTAGGTTACAGGAAATAATTTATGGTTCACAGACAACTAGCACAAGATTTTAGTGCAACAGCGTAGAACTTAATAGTAGCACGAAATAAATAAGCTGCCTGACAAATATAAACGTTTCATTTAAAACGTAGATCTGACGTTGCAACTGCTTCGAATGGTCCAAATTAAATAAACGAACAAAACTGTTTCAAGGAGACGTATTGCTTTTTCCATCCGTGATGTTCCAGTGTGAAAGTCTAATTTGCCTTCTTCTTTTTTTCTCTCTTATGGAATCCTAGCCGTTGCTAAATCATAATTTTTTTCCTTGTATTACCGCCCTTGAATACACTTTTATTATCTTGTGAATGAAGCTATTAGATTTGATTCTAAAACTCGTTCAATCCAACAACTTAGCTATTGAATCCAACCCGTTCAATTTAATGTGCCATAGAATTCTCGACAATGAGAAACGCAATATTCATGGTAGCTAATTCATTATAGCTCACCACTCCAGGACTGTGAGTAGCGAAGAAAAATCCTAACCTGTTTATAAGGCATTGAAAGAGTGCCACTCATGAGGATAGACATAGAATGAAACCTGTTTATAAGGAATGGAAAGAGTGCCACCAATGAGGATAGAGATTGAGCAAAATAAGATGGACTAGTTTTACAAATTGATAACAATAATTTAATAATAGTTTAGATTAATTTTAATTTTTAATTTATTAAGCTAATAAGATGGACTGGTTTAACAAATTGATAACAATAATTTAATAATAGTTTAGATTAGTTTTAATTCTTAATTTATTAAGCTAAAAGGATTGAGTTTTTTTATTTTATTTTAAAAGAAATTTGCATGTGATTTGATTTTTTGAAACTTCGTAAATAAGTTGACATGAATTTAATCTAGTTTATTTTATAATCATTCATTATTAATTAATTAATTTTATTTTTCTAATTTTATTTTTCTAATTTTATTTTTATATTTATGTAATTTGATTAAATTAAAATGTTTTAATTAATAATCATATAATTTAAATAATGAATGAAATGAATTTTTTAGAGTATTTTTCGGGGTTAATTTTAACCAAAATTCAACAGATTTTTTTAAAAACTTCAATTTAAGTTGTTTGATTTGTAGAATTTCCTATGGGATTTTAGGGTAAGAAATCCATCTATACATTCAACAAAGTATTTTAAACAACAAAAAAATACAATTATATTTCAGAATTGTATAGTAGCCTCTAGTGAAAAAAATCATTTCATCTATAAGTTAAACTAACCCATTAATAATTATAACTACCAATTTTTCAATTTTATTTATTTTTATTTCTTTATTTTATTTATTTATATGTAATTTGATCAAGTCAAAAAGTTTAGATAACCTAACATAAAAATAACATAATAAGACAAGACATTACAACATCTTTTTCATAATTAGATAGAGAGCACATCTAAATGTCATAATCAATAAAAATTATTTAAATATTTATTACTATTAAATTAATAGTGATACTAAAGATCACCTTTTCACAATTTATAAACAAATTTGTCAATCACATATTTTATTGTGTTAATAAGAAATATTTAGTCTTAAAATTAATAATCTGTAACTATAACTAAATAATTAAATATGAAAATTAAAAGTAAACAAAATTATGTAATTTCACCTTTTTCAATCTTTTTATAAATAATTTTAGATTTTAATATCATTTTTTTTTTTAATTTTAATATTAAAAATAAATATTTGTTAATTTAGTTTAATCTATATATATATATATATAACAAATGTGAAAATTCATTTAAAAAAATGAATACTGTAATTTCTTTTTACACTGTATTATATATAAAATGACTTTTAATTAATTGTAAATTGTAAAGAGGCTGCAGATTTTTTTAAGAACGTAAGATATTCAAAAATATGATTTCGGACCGTAATATAATAACCAGATGAGTATCGCAAGAGCATAAGCGAGAGGGTCGCATAGTAATCTGGAGTGTTTTCGTGAAACGGGAAATAAATAATTCTTTAATAGCATTTGTATATATGAGTGTAAATAGTTTTTATAAATATTAGCTAATATAATTTTTATTTTTTGGAAAATTTAGAAATATATTTTTAATGGTGTTAAGTAGTATTTTTTTAGTTAAATATTAATTTAGAATAAATTTATCATAATTTTTAATCATAATAATCATTTTATTATAAAATTATGATTAAGTTAAGCAGTAAATATAATTTTGTAAAAAGTTTTTGTAAAAAACATAAGTTTATTTAAATAAAAAAATAATAATAATGTTGATAATCATTTTATTATAAAATTATGATTAAGTTAAGCAGTAAGTATAATTTTGTAAAACGTTTTTGTAAAAAAATATAAGTTTATTGTTTATAAAATTTTTATTGTATTTTGATGATCTTGTTATTTAACATGGTAGAGTAGCTGTTTATAGAAAAATTAAATAAAAATCATAATAATAATGATAATAATTATTTTATTATAATATTATGATTAATTTAAATATAGCTTTGCAAAAAGAACATAAGTTTATTGTTTATAAATATTTTATTGTATTTTGATGATCTTGTTATTTAACATGGTAGAGTATCCACACATAGAAAAATTTAATGTGGTTGTTTGAACATTCTAATATTTGAAGGTTTGTGATATTGCTTTAAGGTTATTAACATAAATTATTATAGAAGATTGAGGTTAGTTTTATTATTATTATTATCTAATTTTAAGGTCACCCCCAAGTCACACACAAATTTGGTATTTGAGATTCACTTGTTTGTGGGACAAGAGACCTGCATACTCTACCTCTTTGTTTTTGAACTTGTGACCTCTTAGGAGAAAACACATGCTTTTAACCATTAGGCCCATTCAAGTTGTACGGTTACCACATGCTCTTAACCATTAGGCTCATTCAAATTGTATAGTTATTTTTTCTGACAAAAAAACATAATTTGTTGTTCAAAATACTTGTATTGTCAAAGTATTAAATAGTTGAAGTGTTGTTTTAAAATTAATTTTGTAATTGAATACACACTGTTGCGGGGAGAGGTTCACAATATTTAAGAAGAAGATGGTGTAAACAAATTATACTAACTATTAATGAAACATGGAGCTTTTACAAGCTGAAACTTGGCCTAGAGGTAGGGGAAATCATGTTGATCCTTGTTGCAAATTTTAGATCTTGGGTCATAAAATTTTAGGAAATATGATCAGAAAAAATTTGCCTTGCTAAACACATTTTTAATAGGACATATTGGTATTTCTGCTATAACTTTTATTTTGGATGTTCTTAAAGATTATGGTTTGACCATTATCATAAAAGGAGATCCCTCTAATCATGTGGTTTAACTTTTAGATTTTGGTTAGTGATATTCTAGCACATATTATCAGAGGAAGTTGAGCTTCTTGGATGCTCCTAAATTTGTGCATCAAACAATTCATGTAAATATTTTTTCTTCTTATGGATATTCTAGAAACTCAAACTCAGAACATAGAGAACATAGCGAGAGGAAATCTTAGCATGGAGTGCAATACTTTACGAGATATGATTAGAGGAAGTTCATTTTCTTTGCTGCTCCTAAAATTATGCATCAAATAAGTCTGCTTATAACTTTTCATCTAACAGGTTTTAGAGAGTAAAACTTAGATCATAGTGAGAAATGAGTAAGTATAATATTATTGTATACTTAAATTGTTGTATGAACAACATTTGAAAAAATGTCCATCCGGATAAACATCCTATGCTAAAATATTGTGCCAAACATGAGGACCACATTTTGAAAATTTAAAATCAATATTAACCTCTCATTATGAAAGGGTTGTGGCGGCGAACATGAGGATAAAAGAAAGAAACAAATAAAAGGTTGAATGTTGAAAAGAAATCAAGAAAAAAAAAAGACAACCTTCAATGTCGAAATAAAAGAACAAACGGAAACGGCGGTTTCCATAGTAACCCGATATGACTTTGCTTTAGGTTCAGACGAGACTTACTCCAGCTTCTGACAGATACTTGGCGTTTAACGCATCGATGTGAAATTCAGAGAATTAAATCAATGCCGTGTTATTTTATGGGTGGATATTTCAAGATTTTCCGGCACACTATTATATTCGTGTTATCATAGGTTACAGGAAATAATTTATGGTTCACAGCCAACTAGCACAAGATTTTACTGTAACAGCGTACAACTAAATAGTAGAGAGTATAATACCGAGTAAATAACACGAAATAAATAAGCTGGCCGATAAATATAAACGTTTAATTAAAAAGATATATATGACTTTGCAACTGCTTCGAATGGTCAAAATTAAAGAAACGAACATTAAAAGAGACGTATTACTTTTTCCATCCGTGATGTGCCAGTGTGAAGGTCTAACTTGCCTTTTTTCGGCTACCATGGAATCCTAGATTTTGTAAGATCATAATTTTTTTTTGGTATGACGGCCATTGAATACTCTTATTATCTTGTGAATGCAGCTATTAGATTTGATCGGGAACTAGTTCACTCCAGCAAGTTTGCTCTTCAAAATATATATATATATATATATAAAAGTTCATGGAGTGCCAGCCACAAACTCAAACGTGGACACCAAATGAACTTATAATTGGGTGATGCTCAAGTCTTCATATCTGAATCATGAATGTACGATGATGAGGAGAATATCCTAATCTATACCAACTGTACTCGGCTTGTTTCAGTTAGATAGTGCGAAAGACACGCAATATATGAAATTCACTTTATAAATAAAATCATAGACCTTATAATGCCGACCTAACTTTTGCAATTTCGATAATTGATTTACGGCAGAAGTTTCAAACCAAGAAAAAATTCCGCGCGTCTCTTCGAGAATTCGAAACCATTTGATTGTTACATTTCGTGCGGGGAAGCTATACCATATCCATAGTGGCTATCTTATTCATATCACCCGACACAGGTCACTTGTCCATGAAGTCGAAGGAACCGATGACGGTGGCCCATAGCATATAGATGTGCTTTAATGAAAGGACTGATTAATTTCGGCCTTGTAAGAATGTTATATCATTGAAAACACCAACGCAATGTAGATTCAAGGTCTTCCATTATATCTTGCGTATATTTGCAGGATGGTAATTTGATAAATCCGAAGTTGACATGGATTATTTAAGTTAGTGTAATAATTAATAATTTTTTTTTATTTTTTTATTTTTTTATTTTTATTTTTTTAATTTTGTAATGTAATTAAGTTAAATTTTTTTAATTAATAATTATATAGTTTAATTAATGAACTAAATGGTTTTTAAGGATATTTTTTCTGGTTGACTTTAACAAAAATTCAAAACTTAAGTTTAATTTGTGTTATGTATGGAATCTGAGTTTTTTTGACTAAATTTATTTATAGATTCAAAAAAATATTTTAAACCACAAAAAAATTCAATTATGTTTCAAAATTGTATAATAGATTTTGATGAAAAAAGTCATTTCATCTATAAGTTAGACTAACCCATTAATAATTATAAATACTAATTTTAATTTTAATTTTTATAGTTTTTTATTTTATTTTATTCTTATTTTTATTTTTATGTAATTTAAACTATTTAAAGAACATAATGTCATAATAAAGAAATGAAGAAAACATTGCAATATCTTTTCCTTAGTTAAAGAGCGCGTATGAATGTAATAATCAATCAAACATTATCTAAACATATATTACAATCAAATTCATAATAATAATAAAAGATGAATATCCGTAAGATCACTATTTTCCAACTTATAAACAATTTTATCTATTACATATCTATAATTGCATCAATAAGAAATATTAATCTTAGAATTAATAATTTGTAAATATAACTGAATAATTAAATTATTATATTTCAGAATAAAAATATGACAAAATTATTATATATACTTTATTATCTAATTTTACATTTTCAAACTTTTGATTATATTTAAAATTTTAATTTTGACTATATAAAAATTATTGATTGGAGGTTTTTGCTACTTGTGTTGTTGTGTGTAGAATTTTTGGATTTATCGCATTCATTTTTGTTAGAATCGACTTTTCGAGCCAATTCTCTGTGGTTCATCATTAGGATAGATCAATGGATTATGTCAAATCTCATTATAGGAGATAAATGAAGGAGAATGAACCGAAAGAAACTGGAAGACCGACCTTAAATGGGAGGAAAAAATAATTTAATTAATTGATATATTTTTAATTGATTACCCTCTAGTTAGTTTTTATTATAGTGATATTATTATTTAATTAATATCTTTTTTAATTTAAATGAATAATTAATTATCTAACAATAAAGTTATTTAAATTTCAGAATCGTATTATAGTTTTAATTAATAATAAATCTCTATGTTCTTTGGTATTAATGATTTTAATTTAAATAATTATTATTAAACAATGTCTAATAATTGATATCTTTTTAATTAATGAACCTAACGTTAGTTTTTGTTGAAGTAATTTTATTAATTAATTAATAACTTTTTTTTTAATAAATAAATAATTACCTAAAAATAAAGTTATTTAAATTTCACAATTCTATTATTGTTTTAATTAATAATAAATATCTATGTTCTTTAGTATTGATGACTAAATAATGATAATGTCAAATAATGATATTTTTAATACAAGATTAATAATTCTAGGGGATGTAGGTGAATATAATTAATTTTAATTCTTTATGGATTCGAAATATGGGGTTAATGATATTTATAAAATTAAAGATTACTAAATTTTGAATTAAAATTTATTAATTAAAATGAAAGATGCTAAAGGAGATTAATAGATTAGATAACTAAGGGGAAAGAATGAATGAAAAGAGGGGGGTTGAGAAGAAAAAAAGGGAGGAGACAAGGTAGAGGACCAAGGGAGAGGTATAGAGAAATGAATGGTCAGAGGAGGAAAATAAGAGAAATGAGAAGAAAGGGGCATTATTTTAGGGAGGGTTTGGGGTTTAGAGCAGGAATCCAATTGTCGCTTATTTTCCACCCATCATCCCAGTTGATATTGCTAGGGTGTTTTCCAAATTCAACAGTTTCCCTAAATTTCCTATGGTGATAATAGTCAATTTTAGGCACAACCTTAGAGTCTTCAACAAAAATGTGATGATTTATTTTGCTGGAATGCTCAGCTAGGGCTGATGTTTTGGAGCGGTTATGTTTTATGTCAATAGCATGTTCTTGAATCTGAGTCATGATTGATCGACCAGTTTCACCAATGTAGGGTTTTCCACATGAACACGAAATTAAATAAAGTCCTTTATGGCATCTCAGATCAATGAGATCTTTAACTGATTTGAGACATCTGCTAATGGTGTTCATAGGTTTGAAGGTTGTTTTAATGTTATTCTTTCTTAAAATGTGAGAAATTTTGTCAGTGGTGCCCAATATATAGGGGAGGTAAACTTTACTGGTTGTATCTTCCAATGTTTGCTTATTTTTAGGGCCATTTCAGCGTTTTTGAAGGCTTTGATTCCTTAGATTCTTTTGTATCCATTCTTTTCAAATGTCCCCAAGAGATGGCTCTTCTCTTGTTCAAAATGATCATGATTAGAGATGTGCATAGCTCTAGTTGTTGTCATTGATTTTTACAATGTATTATATATCAAATGATTTTTAGTTCAGTTTAAATTGTAAAGTTACAAATATTTTACTAAAAATGTATCTCTTATGTCTGATAAGAACATAAGATATTCAAAATTGTGATTTAGGACCCTAATATAATACACAGATGAGTATCATAAGAATGTAAGCGAGAGCATGGCATAGTAATTTGCAGTGTTTTCGTGAATTTATATTTTTTGAAAATTTAGAAATATAATTTATAATTTAAATTCTTAAATATTAATTTATAATATTTGTTTATAATTTTTTTGTTTAATAAAAATTTTCATTTAATTAAAAAATAATAATAATCATCGTGATAATATAATATTATTTAAAAATTATGATTAATTCTACCTTCTCTATTTTCAAAGAACAGGACAAAATATTGTTTATAAACATCAATTGTTTTAATGTATTTTGATGATCTTGTTATTTAACATGGTATAGTAGCTGTTAAAATAATTTTTAAGTATTAAATATTTTTTGCTGTTTTGAAACTAATTTTCTAATTGAATAGATATTATTTTAATTTAGTAGATACTATTTTGAGGACATGTTCATAATATTTAAGAAGAAGATGGTATTACAAATTATATTAATTATTAATGAAATAGGGAGGTTCTACAAGTTCAAACTTGGATTAGAGGAAGGGGAATTGTAGTTGATATTTTATTCTAAATTTTAGACTTTGGGTTGTGAAATTTTAGAAATATGATAAAAAAAAATGTTTGTCTTGCTAAATGCATTTTTAATAGGTCATGTTGGTATTTTTTCTATAATTTTTTTTTGGAGGTTTTAGAAGTTTATGCTTCAACCTCCATAAAAGGAGATCACACTAATGATCTGGTGTAAGTTTTATATTTTAGGTCATGATATTTCAATAAATATTATCGGAGGAACTTGAGCATCTTGGATGCTCCTAAAATAATGCATCAAAGAGGTCATGCTAATTTTTTCTATAACTTCTCCTATGGATGTTCAAGAAGTTGAAACTCACTATATAGTGAGGGGAAATATTGCTACTAATTTTCTCTAAATTTAAGATGTTGGGGTGTGATACTTTAGGATATATGATTATAGGAAGTCCAACTCCCTACATGCTCCTAAAATTATGCATCAAACATGACATGTTGACATTTCAGAAAGAAATTTTCATCTAGAGGTTTTGAAGACTAAAATTTGGATCATAGTCAGGGAAGCCACCATTGGTCAGTTAGTTTAGTTTTTAGAATTTTAACTAAAATCATTTAGGATATATTCCCTAAGTAAGTTATATATTATCTATCATGCAAAGTGTTTGAAGAAATGCCTAAAATTTAGTTTAATGATTGGTTGTATAAAAATTGTTTAATATAATTATATAATGAAAATGTTTTTTGTGGATCTGAATAATATTATTGTATGTTTGAATTATTGTAGGATAATACTGTTGTAGTCGATATATGTCTATTTTCATGAAAATCATTTGAAGAAATGTGTTAAAGGTGTTTTATTACAATTTCAATACATTTTTTTATAAAATATGTCAAGCTAGAAATCAAAAGTCACATGATTGAGTGGTGTATTTTAGTTAGTGTGTTACAAGTTGAATTAGAAGTTTCTTACTTTATTTCACAAATTTTTTTTGACAAAATGTGTATAATAAAAAGGCAAGTTAATTTCTTGTATACAATGTATTTGAATAGAGGATTACATCTAAAGTGTTTGATAGAATGTATGAGATAAAAATAAAGTTTTTGGAAGTATGATTAGGATAAAATTAGTTGTAACAACTCAAAATTTAAATATACAACTAATTAGATCAATTATGCAATTTATAATCAACACTCGTATATCAAATGAATTAGCATATTAGAATTTCAAAAAATATTAGTAAAGAAAACTTACATGCACTAATGATATTCCTTGCTTGTCATTTTGAGGTTGAATTTTATTTGAATCTTGCTAACTGCAACAAATTTTTGGGGACAACTCTCCACCGAACCATAGACTCGGTTACACATAATAATTTTATAGTTGGCCACTCGGAGCCCTCAATCAACTTACTACTGCGAGGTAATCATTTGTCTCACAACATTTTTCTCTCAAGAAAATGAATAAAGGAATGGATGAATCTCATCCTCTTTATCGTCCATTAAATAGACCAAACGGTTCCAAAAATGGAAATGGGATCCGCATACACACATTCCATGTGTCAACATGCCAAATTTTATTACTTTATTTTAATTTTTACTTAAATTAATAATTATCTTATTCTAACCCTTTCTTATTTTATTTTTTTCTATTTTTTTTGAACTACTTATACTTATTATTTTTATATTTTCCTTACTATTTATTATTTTTTTACAATTATTATCTTTTCTTTATTGTTTATAATTTATTTACTTTTATATTAATATTATATTATATTATATTATTATTAATACATGGAATTACATATTCCTCCTCTTTAAGGAACTTCTTTGCGAAGCTAAGTTGAATATTTTAACTTTTGTACTTTATTTTATTTAGTTATTATTAATTCACGTTTTTCCTACACCCTCTCTTGAAGTTGTATAACCAGCAAGCATCGAAAATTTTCACATCACGAGGGAAATCCCAAGGAATAATTTTGTTTTTTCCCAACTTTCAGAACCAGGAATAAATATTTATCACTCTATACCATATCCAAAATTTGGCCCCAAGGCTCGCATCTGGCTCAAACCTCATATGCCCCAACACAGGCACCTAACTCAGTACTATGTGCAACAATACTCTAGGAATATTGAAAGGCTAGCCCACTACCTTCACATTCACTAAGCTGCACAACCCTAGAAATAAAATTCCTTGCACCCCCATCATACTTAGGAATCATAATCCATTATCATGCACTTGGTCGACAATATCATGCATTTGTCCTACTCAATACATTCCCATATCCCCTCAATTGCTATCCATCCAGAGCGATACAAAACAAAGGAATCAAAGACATATGTAGTGTTGATTGAGTATGTCCCCAGCCCTTATGGTGTTTCATATTCTCCATCGCAGGTATGAGATCTCACGAGATCATCAAATAACTTGTCGTCTTGACCCATTTATGTATTTCTTGACAAACACCACGTCTCAACATGGAACGAATGCATTAGTTATAACATCATAATATTATGGAAAGTAATTCACATGTCAAGTTTCACATGTCATCATGAGAACATAACATCATTTTTAGTCACAACATTCTGAATAATAACTAATTGCATGTCATAAAATCTTCATTCAATAACCACATTCTTTACATCCTAAAATATCATCATAAGTTATAACATCAACATATTTATATCCAAGATATATCATAACATCACATACTAGCTGGAACCACATGTTCATACAATCTCATAACATAACTTCATAAATATTAGAATTATTTCTTCATTCTAGATTTTTCATGACTAAGTTATGTAAAATAATTTATCTTCAATATAAATTGCAAATTCATCTATAATGTTGAAGATGAAACATAGTATTTTTACCTTGATATTTTACCTCAATTTCTTAGAAGAATTATTTCTTCAAATTTCAATCATCAACCTTTTTACACAAAACCAAATAAAAACATTAATAAAAAACTGCACGATTCACTTTTACGAAACCATTATGGTTAGAATTTCAATTTATAATTATAAAAAATTATCTAATTATTAAATGACTGTTTTGAACTTATTTATAAAAAATAATTTAAATCTATCCAATAATATTTAATTTAATAATAATACAAATACAAAATATATTTAAATATATACCTATTTATAGTTTACAAATACAAATACAAAATACATTTAAATATATACCTATTTATGGTTTACAAATACAAAGTATCTTTAAATATATATCTATTTATAGTTTTCTTACTAATAAATCTTAAAATCGATGTTTTTCATATATATATATATATATATATATATATATATTATTACTTAAACTGTTTCTAATTATATCATTACTTTTTTTTTAATACATATTATCTATATAAAAAAATCATATAAAAAATATTCTATTTATCTAAAAAATCATAATTGTTTCTTTAACGATATCATTACCCAAAGGTTATAATTGTTTCTTTAACTCTTGCCACTTGCCACATATTTATTTAAGAAAATTTATAATATGAGTGGTAATGTATTCTAACATATAATTCAATTAATTTGAATATGTATTTCTAATTAAAATTTATATAGTTAAATAATTAAAAAAGTAGCCATATATTTAATATATATAGATATAATCATATTTAAATTATTACTGATTAATTTAAATATCTATTTCTAATTAAAATTTATACCGTTAAATAATTAAAAAAATAGCCATACACAAAATTATATTGATATAATTATATTTAAACTCTCGTTGATGTATGGTGATATATAGTTTTAAGACAATCTCACACACACATATATAAGCTATTACCCCAATGTCAAATCTTTCCACCATGAAGGCACACTTTTATTAAGAGATATTTTGACCCATTTAACTTACTATAAATATTAAAAACGCGCTTTCATGAACCTTTCCTTCCTACCATATTCAAAACAAATTTTACTTAATATATATTCTTTACGATAATTTCTAGTAGCAAAAAGCATTGTGTGGATTATATAAAGAAATGATCAACCGTGAATGGATAGGGATGCATGTAAATATATAGTTCGCTTAACAATCTTCTATTAGCATCACCATGAGGCATGTAACAACTAAAACATTTTAAGGGCCATATTCAAAACAAATTTTACTTGATATATATTATTTAGGATAATTTCTAGTAGAAAAAAGCATTGTGTTGCTTATATAAAGAAATGAACAAGCGTGAATGGATAGGGATGCATGTAAATATATATTTCGCTTAACAATATTCTATTAGCATCACCTTGAGGCATGTAACAACTAAAACAGGTTAAGGTTTTTAAGACTGAGTAGGAAACTGAAACAAGAATGAGGGTATTCCATGGGTTTATGGTTCCCTTATAATGTATAGTAATAAGCTTGACCAACACATTTCACGAACAAATCCATCATACAGGGTTGGTTGTTAATGGTTGGGTCCTTACTCAACCCTTTCCCTTATACTTATTTTGGTTAATTTGGAAACTTAGTCAAATTCATTTAATGATACTTATTTCGGTTGGTTTGGAAATTTAGTCAAATTAATTTAATGTTGTATCACAAGATGAAGTTTTTCATTAAAGGAAGGACATAAAAGATGCGTGGAATATCGTTATACTAGTGGAACCCTTATAAATTAACTAAATAATTATGGTATAACCCTATTCAATTCAATTTCATATGGTTGTAATATTGTTAGGGTTGTAATATTGTTAGTTTTTTGTTTTTGTTTTTTGGTTGAAAGTATTTCACATGTTTGTTGGAAAGCTAAAACACTAGGATTTTTCTTATTTATCACAAACCATTTTATTCTAAAACCCCATTTAACTTTCTAATAAATATCACTCCTAGATGGATTCCAAATTCTTGTCAAATTCAACTACATAAATCTATTTAAATCATAAATTTGAATCTTACTAGCTCATACACTATTTTTTCCCAGGAAAAAATCATAATTTTATTAATGGAAATAATTCAAAATTCACACAAGATACCACAAAAATACAAATGAGGAGAAAATTATGGTTTTATCCCCTTTTTCTTCTCAACCTTTCACCAAGCACCTTCTGATGGTGTGGAAGAGACAAGGGTGAGCTGATTTTTAGCTATAGGTTCTCCATTGTCCTTGTTTGAGTTTGAGTTTTTTGATGTATGATGATACTTGATTCCATTATTCTCTGAAGCTAATGGATCCACAGCGGGTGGTACCAGGGTATTTTGTAGTTCAAATGGATCTTGTGATTCATTTCATTATGCATCAGGTTCTGTTTTTGATTGATTGTTCTCGTTGAGGATGGGGTCGTATGCTTCTTCTACATCCTCCTCTGGTCCTCATGGGGGAAATTGCCACAATTTGGGTGTTTTCCCAACTTTTAATTTTTTATATTATCTCTTTTGGCATCAGGGCAAGTGTTTTGTAAGTGACCGGTCTGCCTATAATTTCTGCATGTGAAGGCAATGTTTTGATCATCTAAGTGTTGCGTCCAATTTCTTTGTTTGTGTATCAACTGTATTATTTACAGTAATCCTTTATTGATATCTTCTTCCACATAAATGTGTGCGAAGGTGTAGATTCTCTCCTCTAATCATTATGTATCTGTTTTGATGTATCTCCCAATGATGTTCCCAATGCCTTCTAGAACGCAGTCATTCTAGAAATGCAGGGAGGGTTGTACACCATGACCTAAGATGACATTCTAGAAGCAACCATAGTGTTTGCATAAAATTCTAGAAACTATGGAGTAATGAAGAGTCTCGTGGAGCCCCACAACCATGGACCATCCCAAAGTATAATGTCTCTGGCCTCCAAATTTGGAAATTTGACAATGAAAAAACCCTTAGAGAAAAGATGAATTTCAAACTCCATGGTCTAGTTTCTGAAAATCCAATGAAAGAGCTCCATTGGATTAGGCCAAAAGAAGTTACAACGTCATATGGTTGCTTGTGATTCAAATGTGGTGCAGTGATCATCAATCTCGTGTATGCCTAGGGTCAATTATGGTGTATGATTTAGTTAATCTACTATGTAGGGGCTAGGTGTACTATGAGTTGGTTCTGTAGGTGAATTATCTTTATTTTTCCCTTCATAGATGTTCTTTTAGGAAGATACTCCTTTAGTGTGTCCCTGTTTAGAGGTGATACTACCCCTTGCTCCCCCATTCCCTTGTTTGTTACCTTGTTCCGCAACTCCACCTCTCAGCCACGGGTTAAGAGTTATGGTAGACCTTGAGCTTATGAAATAATCCTTTATTGAAGAGTAATATTGTAATTTTATGCCTCCATAGAGCAGGGATTGCTGATGTATTGCATAACCTAATGTTTTCCTAGTATTCTATTTCATTTGTATCACCCAGTTTGTATTGTGTACCAAAGTAAAATATTTTTCCCCATAGGGGGTCTAATAAAAATATGAAAATAGGATGGGGTTACCTGATGCATGCTGACTGATACCATTTTTTTATCTCCAATTAGTGCCGATTCTGGAGGCCCCAATAATAGTGTGTTTTATTTGGGTCATTGTCTAGGGAGAACAAAAGAGAATTCATATCCATGCCTCTATACATCAGAGCATCTATTTTTTTCTTGAGGTAACATGTGTTGATATGTTGAATATGAGGTATAAATATTGTGGCAGCCAAAGGTGTGAAATTGGGCAGAACTAGGGCATGGCAAGTCCACAGCCCCGTTCTAGCCTGCACGAAGAAAAATATGGGTGACCGAGACCCTAACATTGGTATGGAAAGGAAGGAAGTCCACAGTGTATTGATAATGTTAGACATTGGGCATCATTCCACCATAAATAGCCACTGACATTCCGTATCTGGCCTAAAATAGTTGAGCATAATATCATGCCTTATCAAAAACTATAGTTTCAAACTACATGCGTTGAAACTGTCTATTGAGTCGGTGTTGTGGTCGGAATGAACCTAGGTAGTGAAAGCTCCATGGAAGTAGAAAAAAAACTGCGGATGTAGCTACCAGGGTTCCTGGGCAATAAAAACTGACATGCCCTCATCCGAGACCACCTTCCAAGTGCTACAGTCGATCGAGGCCAGTGGCCTCTTAATTAGGGTAGCCCTGCGAGGCCCACAAGAGCATGTACATGGAGGTCGAGGTGATAATAGAACGGCCTAACTCATGAATCCATTCGCCTGCTCACTCGATTTCGTCGCCCTTCATTAATGAAAAGAAGTTAGATTATACTAGCTCATACATTTTATTAACAAGGTTTTTAGTTTTATTATAATGCTATATAGATTATACTCACAAAATTTTTTTTTCAAACTAATTAAAAATTTATTAAGAATAATTGCATATATAATTTGGAAAAATATCACTCTTCCTTAAAATATATTTTTAGTAGGTTCCAAACACAAACAATTTCTATATTCACCTACTGTGATTTAATTTTATTTTTTTTAATTCCAATGGTTACGTATTCGAGAAATCCCAAAGGAAATAATGGGTTGAATAATGTTCTGTGCTACGATATGTAACAACTCAAAAATTAAATATACAACTAATTAGATCAGTTATGAAATTTATAATAAACACATATATTAAACTAGTTAGCATATAATTTCAAAAAATATGAGTAGAGACAACTTAATAGTAGTGGCGATATTCCATACTTGTGATTTCGGAGATGAATGTTAGTTGAATCTCGCTAATGAAAAAAAAGTTTTGGGACAACCCTCCACCCAATCATAGGCTCAGCTGCACATAATACTTCTATACTTAGCCAGCCGCGAGCCCTTAATCAATGTACTATTGCTTGAGAATCCTTTGTCTCACAACATTTTTCTCCCAAGAGAATAGATGAAAGAATGGATGAATCACATCCTCCTCATCACCCATTAAATAGAAAAAATGGTTCCAAAAATAAAAAAGGGATCCACATGCACATATTCCATGTGTCAACATGCCAAATTTAATTTCTATATTTTAAGTTTTATTAATATAATAGTTCTCTAAATTAAAATATTTCTTATCTTATTCATTTTTACTTTTCGTTTACTATTTTGATCTATCTTCCTTATTTATTATTTATTTACTATTATTATATTTTCTTTATTATTTATTATTTTTTAATATTACTATATTTTATTTATTTTTTATTATTTATTTACTTATATATTAATAATATAATATATTATATTATTTATTATTATTATTAATACGGGGCATTACATTAGTAGGAATATGTGATAATTTGTTATTCGATCTACAGTTTAGCATTGAACCTGGATGGACTCAACATAGGGAATAATTTATGTTTTAAATTAATATTTATATATGCATGTGTGCTTATGTGGAATTATTTTTATTTATAGATGAATACAATAATGTTATTTGAATATTAAATTAATTTTCATGTAACAAGACAAACATGCATAATAAACATACATGAAATCGATTAGATTCTCTATAGAAGACCAACATGATAGAAACATTTAATGTCCAAGTTATGAAACCATAACTATGAAGTTTATTCTTTTAAATTATCTCTTTTTAGTTTTAATACATTTCTTTAACTTTTTTATATTTTTTCATATGGTGACGCATAATAGCATAGGCATGATAAAAATGCGAGAGAAAAAATTGTTCAAAGGTGCAACTCCATTTACTTCATATCAAATAATGATATAATATATTCATGAAGATATGCTAGGTTCATAAAATAATGAATTTTGATGCATATGTACTTGGAGTAATATGTTTTCATAACATGATTTAGATGACTAATAGTGGTTAATTTTCAAAATGTAACCAAAAATAGGATGAAAACAAGATTGGAAACACAATGAAGGTGGTGCATATAATATTGTGGAATAAAGTATATGGATGATAAGGTGTTGATCAGATAATGGTAAAATTGGCACCTTTGCATGTTGTGATAGTGTCACGAGTGGAATTTTTCTTGGGTTGCTTTGTGAAAGGTTATAACCCTGGAGAGAGGAGTGTAGCTACAATTGTTTGTGTATGGGGTCTATAGGGTACTTATAGCCTTGAAGGAAGATCAAGATCATATTAATCATATGGTTTTGGGATATTGTTGTGAAACTAGCTCCAAAAAGAGAAGAAAAGAGATATCAATGCCTTAAAAATAAGCCACTTTGAGGGGGAAACCTCCAATACATTACATGAATGAAAATTTCTTGGATGATACAAATGACAAAACCTCCTTTCTATCTATAGGATTCCATGGGGCCATAACGTAATCCTAGTGGGCCACAATATAATCATAGCTGACCTAACAATAATAATGTAAGGGCACAATAATAACAATATGGGGGTTATAGGGGTACAACAATAACAATAAGGGGGGCTACACTAACATAATAAGGGACTAAAATATCAATATAGTGACTTAAAATGCCCCTCTCCTTCAAACAAGTGTTGTCCTCAACGCTTGATTATTTCTTGATGCTTCTGTATAAAATTCTCATCCTCCCATGTGGAATATTCTACAGGAAAGTTCTTCCACTTGCTGAGATACTCTGAAATTGATCTTACTTATCGATTTTTTTTTTTTTTGTGACTAATTCAGAACTTCTTTTGATGTGATGTTGATCTTCTTTTTGTTTCATTAGATTCTACACCAAATTTAGGTTATCCTTTGAGAGTTGGAGAACTTGTTTTTTATGCTCGATGTGATCTTCCACTATTATTTGATCCTTCCAACCATCCAACTTAGCCTCCATTTATTATTTTAAACCATCTATGTCATCTTCAATTTCTCTTCGTAAGATCGAAATTTGTTGCATTTGGTACCGTAATTTTGATATCTGATACTGCAATTCTTCCTCTTCATGTGTCATAATATAGATTTTTGAGTGCTTAATGGGTATGGAATATTTTTAAGAGGAATTTCAAAAACCAATATTGAAATATATGCTCAATAGGCCCTTGGAATCACTTGAAACTAATTTTCTTTTTACACAAGACTTATGCAATTTCGAAAAAAATACACAATTTTTTCTTGCTTCTTAGGAGCTCGATATTGAAACCGAATTATATCTGTGATTTCAGATCTTCAATGTCTAAAATTTGGCCTTGAGGTAGCTCTCTGAATTCTCTTTCGAATGCTACAGGTCTGACCCAATTTGGATTCTTGAAGACAAAGTTATGTCCAATGTCCCACAATGACCTAATTATGGACTAGTTCAGTAGAGCGAACTTGTACGACTTGCCATATGTCACTGTTTGCTCCTTTGGTTCTGAAATTTATAGATAAGAAACCACAATCCATGTACTTCCAACCACTTTTTACAGAATTCCAATCTGACGCTCAGAGAGAGAGAGTTATGAAGATTTTCCCACGATCACCTCTTTGAGATGAAATTAGGGAGCTTGAAAAAAACCTAACTTCCACAGATAATATCTCCGCAAATATTGTGAAGAAGCTCTGAAATTTTGCGAAGATGTTCCTCAGGATCTCAGATTCGTACCCTAAAAGGTTCAGCTTCTAAACCTTCGTAGAAACAAAGTTATAGAAAAAATTTCGCGATGACCTATTTAAGTGAAATTCAGGAGCCTGCAAAAATCCCTACCTTCCATAGATCATATCTCAAAAAATATTACGAACGAAGCTCTGAAATTTTGCAAGGATGTTCCTCAGGAGTTCGGCTTCGCACCCTAAAAGTTTCAGCTTCTGAACCTTCGTAGAAACAATGTTATAGCTAAAATGCCACGATGACCTGTTTGGAGCAGTGAAAACCTATAATATCAAAGCTTTGATACCAAATGTTGTGAAACTAGCTCCAAAAAGAGTAGAAAAGATATATCAGCACCTTAAAAATAAGCCACTTCGAGGGGGAAACCTGCAATACATTACATAAATGAAAAATTCTTGGATGATACAAATGACAAAACCTCCTTTCTATATATAGGAGTCCATGGGGCCATAATGTAATCCTAGTGGGCCACAATGTAATCCTTTATGACCTAACAATAATAATGTAAGGGAACAATAATAACAATATCGGGGTTATAGGGGTACAACAATAACAATAAGGGGGGCTACATTAACATAATAAGGGACTACACTATTAATATAGGGACTTAACAGATATTATTTTTCAACCGAAGTTAGATACTTGATAAGGATAGTGCTACAAAATGAGGCACTGTTGTGATCAAAATGAGGGAATGGGGGGATGCAAGATTGTTGGTTGGAGGCTACCAAGGTTGATACTTTGACCATTTTTCTTCATTATTTTCTACACATGATACTTGACTCATAGTAGTTCAATGTTTTTTTTTATTCATGCCGATCTTGAGAATGAACCACGATTTAGAAAAACTCAAGTAAAACAACCCATGGATACGAGAAGAGAAATTTTTTTCTTCCAGTCGATGGTTTTCTATAGACAAGTGTTCTAATAATTATTGAATATATCTCTTGAATATTTATGCACACTTAAGGAATTTCCTTGGTGCCTAATTAAGTGAATTATACCAGTATATGGTTATGAGAACGAATAAAGGAATGATATGTTGTATGACAATTTAGCTGATATAATGTGTGATGAAAAAATTTATATGCATATGAGTAAAAGTGGGAGGGACCCCATATTTGTTACAAGGAAAAAAAATGGTTTTGAGTCTACTAAGAATTTAATAAAATTTATATTTTTGTTTAGTGAAATTTCTATGTTTATTCATGTCATGAAATTCCTAATTATATTGGAAACTTAAATTGTAGAGTTGCACTATAGGGAAGATGTAAATAAAATATCAATCAAGGAGGCTGGATTGGTCCAATATGAACTAGATGGACAGTAAAGTCATAATTGCGAAAATGACTTAAGAAGGGAGTTTCCCTTAATGAAAATTTTGCTTGGGTAATATATTTTATTTATGAAATAACATGAATTCATGACTTGAAAAAAATAGAAAATGTTACTTGATATGTTTTGGGAAATACAATAAGGTTACCTAATGAATTATATGACACGTTGAATGTTCATATGGAATGCAATAAAGAGATATATCTTGTTGTTAACTACCACATGAAAGAAAGTAGTTTACTTATGCTTATGCTTATGATTATGATAATTTTCATTCGAATGGTTGAAAATAAGAGATGCTGATAACTAAATTTAAAATTAAATGTGTACGAATATCATGGAATATGTCCAAGTATGACACATGAATGAAAATATGTATATGCACATGTTTGGGTTCATGATTAAAGGAATGATTTGAGGGTGTAAATTGGAGACATAGTGTATATTCCATTTATTAATATTCATTGGAAAATGTGAGGCGATAAAATGATAGAGTTGTGACTAATATCTGTCATTGACATAATTTTAGGAGTTTTTAAATATTGCAACATCAAGTATGATAAGACGGTAGTTGAACTCCTTGAAAGGAAGTTAACTCAGAATTGATGTGATGGTATCTAAAGTAAGTATGGAAAGTAGTAAGGAAAATTAAAATGGCAGAGTAATTTTGTAAGAATTCCATTCATTTTAATTTGATATATTTTGTCTTTCAAATTAATGCATGTTTTCAATGGATGCCCAAGAGGGGCTATGGTTCAGGAAGGAAACTTACAACATACAAATATTTAGTAAAATATTAATAATGTGTATATGAATTGAGCTATGATGTAGAATAAATATTAAATGAACGAATGGTACACTCTTGAGATAAAAAAATGTTCGCTAATGCATTGAGAGAATGCATGAAAATTTTTGGTGTGTGAAGAAAATGTAGGGATTGTAATTTGGTTCCTAGGTCCTTCACTATAAACACAATAGTTTCTAAACTTGAGAAAAGAGATTCTATCATAGAATATTAAGTTTGTTGGTATTGAACATGTAATTGAAATATTTGTTTTCCCTATTTAACGTGAAAATTATATGGTATTATTGAAATATGAAAGAATGTTTTCCATTGATACCTAGTGGCTTATGAAAAAGGCATGAATCTTTTGAAGTATAAGTACCAAAATAATATTTTTGATGTATGCATGAGATACTATGGCATGATTTTCTCATGAAAGTCATATTATGAACCATAATGGTATATATTCTTCTTCTGTAGAGTGCATACATGTTTGTATGAGATAATAAACTGCATCATTGAATATTAGGAAGAGAAATATATTCTAATAATTTTGAGGAATTGTAGAGTAGTGGAATGAGTGGCACAAGTCTATCATCTTGCAAAGAAAAGTGGAATCTATTTTCCCATTAATTTAGAGATGTGTAGTTTGTATGTGGTAGCTCAATCTGAAGAAAAATAATGTTTTCAAGCCCTAGTGTATCTATGTGATAGCAAGTTCAATCCCTCGGACATGTCTCATCAAGAAAAATTAAAAAAATCAATTTAAAGATATTTGTATTTTTTTTTTGACCATTTGGTTCTTGTAATAAATGATTTAATTAATTATGGAATTCATTGAATGATTGCGGTGAAAATTAACAATTAAATGATATATTTATTTCATATTTTTTAAATAAATTAAATTATCATGTGCATACAATTTCGAGATCACTTTGGGAGATGATATAAATCTAAAAATGATTTTTTATTTTTTTTTATTTTTTTATTTTTATGTATGAACACTTACCAATATTTTGCTAATTGAAAGTACAAATTTTAGTTGAAATGGACTTGGTTATGATAATTAAGCCTAAGTACTACCATATTCAAGAATAAAACACCATGATAAGAATCTCATATTTATGAAATTTGGTCCTTATATGAAGCAAGTTTGGAAAATAAAAGGAAAAAAAGGAAAATTTGATTTAAATTATTATGAATAATATTATGGAAATAATATGTTGGTGATACATGTGAGATGATGATTTAAATTTAAGAACGAGAGATGATGGTTTTAAAGCTAAAAATATTTAGGAGAAGGCTACTATTTTGACACTAGGACCCTATGGCATACATCAATCTCCATGAGTTATGTCATGACAAATGTGTTGAGCTATTTAAAGCAATACAAAAGGGTGTCTTGGTTGCAAGGATCCATAATTCTAAGGAATATTGTTATTAAATGAATCCTTTCCAAGAAATGGATTTCTTAAGGGGATAGGGAGGAAAAGAATGGAATTCTTGCATATGTAAGGTGCATGCATAGAAGCAAGTGGAGAGATGAATGAATTGGTTTTAAAATATTTATGTGTGTACTTGTTGGGATATTGAATTCATTGAGTGTTTATAGGATAATAATAAGTTGAAATTGTTCCTTTTGGAAGATTCTGAAGAAACTAACAACCATCGAGGAATGAGATGGATTGTTATGAGGTCAAAAGCTAACAAGACTTTGCAAAAATTATGAATTGAATCGATAGAAGTCACAACTAAGGATATGGAAATTGTTGTTGATATGAAAGTGGAATATTCCTTATTCTCCATAGAATGGTTCTATAGATAGTATAACAAAAATGATGATGTTCCTTAAAGGGGGAGAAGATTGTGAAACCCCTTTCATTACCAGAAATTTTGTAATGAAATCAAGGGACTGTAATGTTGGGGTGGCAACAATGATGTTATGATGTAAAACTTTATTATATGATTTATATATGTTTTTATTAATAAAAATGGTAAATTGAAGGAAGGGGATAACCATTATATTATTATGCATTGGGTAAGGGAGAAACATGACTTAGGAGGAAAAATATACCTTGGGTGAATATTTAGCTTTTAATTCAATTGTTATTTTTCCAAAGAAGTTGAAAGGTTTGGGAAGATGAAATGTGAATATTTTATTGTAAAATTAAGAGGGAGGAGAAATAAATCAGTTATTCTTCTTTCTTCATAAGCATCTCTATTTACTTTCTCATATTACTCTATTACACATCTATCTCTAACTCTGAAGTTAAATTTGTGACGAGAACCAGTGACAAATTATTTAAATGGATTTGTTTGTAAGCTTTTTCCTTTTATTGGTTGGATTCTAAGGATGAAATAAGAGAGGGACGAGGGACTATAAATATCATAGAAGTATTTCCTTGTGTTGTGTGAACCTAGATTATCATTTGTGAATGACTATGAGCCTATTCAAGGAATTTGAATCTCAAATGTTGAGATTGTTTCTTCTGTGTGGAGGAGAGTGGACTTCACTTTTTGTGTTGAATATAGTGTGAGAACTATGTACTAAATCTGTTAGTTTTTTTTTTCTCACAAGGCATCAAGATCTAGATTAATGGTGGCCCACAATAAGAAATACTACATGACAGTCAAGCCTGCCACTTAGTGGATAGTGTATCACACTTATTTAGTTCCCCATTGCAAAATATTTGACTTAAGATAAGTATCTCTTATGCATGATTATTGATTTTTTATTTTTAACAATTTTATACGTACATGCATTTATCCTTCAGCAAATTTATCATGGTGGTGATGTTATATTATTTGGTTGTATATTTTTACATTTATTATATTTTGTTAACAACATTGGCTTAGGAATACATGTTTATTAAATTATTCTCTAAATAGGTCACGCTAGAATTTTTTCAATGAATATTCCGCTGGGATGTTTTAGTAGTTGAAACTTCTATCATAGGAAGGGGAAATCATTGTTAACTTTCAATCTAATTTTTTGATCATAGGTTGTGAAATTTTAGGAAATATAATGGGAGGATTTTTTTTTTCCAAATGAATCTTTAAATAGGTCATGTTGGAATTCCTATTGTAATTTTTATTCTAGAAGGTTATTGAAGTTAAACCGCGACCATAGTGAGGGAAAATCCTACTGATCATCTGATCTAAATTTCAAATATTTGGTCACAATATATATGATATATGATAAGAGGAAGATTTTCATTGTTGATACTCCTAAGATCATGCATCGAGTAGGTCATGTTGGAATTTTTTCTATAACTGTTCCTTTGGGAGATTCCAAAAGCTGAAACTTGAACCATACTAAGGGGAAAGCCCATTGATAATGTTGTCCAACTTTTATATATTTTATCATGATATTTTAGGATACATTATTACAATAATTAAGTATTCATATATGCTCCTAAAATCATGAATCTAACAAGTGATGTTGAATTTTCTTTTATAAATTTTCATATAGTAGCATCTAGAGGATGAAATTTTTATCGTAGTGATGGGGATCCTAAATAATCTAATGATGCATTGCATAAAATTTGTTTTATGAAATGCCCCAATGAAAATGTTGTTTTTTGGATGATAATAGTATTTATGTATCTTAGAATTATTGTAAGATAGTACTATTATAGTTGATATATGCATATTTTCATTAAAATAATTTGAAGAAATGTGTTAAAGGTGTTTTATTATTATTTTCATATAACTTAACAGATAAAATACATCAATGGAAGAAAAAAATTGTTGCATGATTTAGTGGTATATTTTAGTTAGTGTGTTACAAGTGGAATTATATGTTTCTTATTTTATTTCATACAAAAAGTTTGACAAAATGTATACAATATAAAGGCCAGTTAATTGGTTGTATATAAAGTATTTGAAGAGGGGTTTACATGTAAAGTGTTTGACGAAATGTATAAGAAATGAAAATTATGATTCTACAAGTGTGGTTAGGATAGATTTAGAAGTGATATGTGATAGAATTGCAATGAATGATAAGGTATATGAAGGTTTTTACTATATGCGTTCATGCCTTTAAATTGCTTCATTCTTGTTCAAGTCTTATTTTGGTGTCATTCTCATTAGACATTATGTATACAATATCTTACTTGGTTTTCAAATTTTCTATAACTTCTCAATAATATCTAGCCTCTTAGACTCCCCCTACCCCTAATTTTTTCAGTGACATTACAAAATTATCCTTAGGAATAGTCTACTTTGTTCATCCCATATGGAATGATGAAAGAAGGGTCATAATAATAAAGTTCTGAACAATAGACTTATCAGTCTTTCCTAGCATGAGGTGGAGTGCTCTAGGAAAATGTTCTTAATCACACATATCCTTACATCTAATATACCATTTAAGATCTTGATGAAGAATGTTTTCTATAAGGGATTTTTATGATGAAGGAGGATGGCTATGAGGAGATAGAGTTATGGGAAGAAGACACTAAATACTTTTATGCCACGGAAATATACATCCAAGTGAATACCATCATGAGTAAGCTCCTAATCGAGTGAAGTGAATAGTTTGAGGCTATATTGTATCAATTGTATGACCTTCATCCACTAATTAAGGAAGTGGATTGAAAATTTATTTCTTAGGTATCTAAAGAAATAGATATAAGAAAAATTATCTATGTCCAAGTCAATAAATCAGAGGAAAATACTTATCTATTTAAGTTCTATCATTCATTTGTTTCATATTTCTTTTTCTAGTTACATTCACTAGTAAGAATTACTTACACCTTGGTAAGTTACCAATACATTGAACATCTAAGTTAAAAAATCGATACATATAGTCTCTTTTTTAAGTTATAAATTTGGAAATAATGATGTCAGTTACTTGTTGATGTGGCTTCCATAATTATAGACCAACAATATATGTCTCTGTGTGTGTGTTCTATTTTTATTCATGAATATAAATATGTTAGCTTCCTTATTAAAAAATAAAGGAATAAAATTTAATATGTTTAGTATGAAATTAAAATATTTAAAAGTGATACTTGAACACATTGTGAAATTTAACGAATTTATTATCCATAATTATTCTTCTTTAGAAGTTAAAAAAATAAACGTTCAGAACTAAAACAAAACTAGGAAAAAATATGCAATAAAGTGGAGGAAATTATAGAAGGAATAATATGAATAGGAAGTATTTTTAGGAGACCAAAAGAGGAATTGGATGAATAGAGAAGTTGATTTTGATGTTTTATGGTAAATCAATATGGTTTTTATGTTTTTTCATTGAATTTTCATAAAATATTAAATTGATGTAGCATCAAGTAGAAAATGGTGGCTATGAGCTGAAAGTGTGATTGGAAGTAAGGATAACAATGGAATATATCCACAAGAAGTGTGAAAAAAAGTATATTTTTACAATTTCTAAAGTTGAAGGGCAAGGCACAGTTAGAAAGTTCTAGTGGAGAGAAATAAGAACAATAAAAGACCAAGTAGGAGATAAGCTTGGTAAGTCATTATGTCATAGGGTGAAATAGACTTGATACTATAGAGGCTATTTGTAAGTCATTTTCAAGCATTGTGAAATTCATATTGGGATACAAATATGATTGAAAATAATTAATGGAATGGTTTTAAGGAAGAGAGAAACCATCGTAAGGAGAATGAAACGACTAGAGTTCTTGACTTGGTTTAGTTGAAGGAGTGTGTCAAATGGAGAAATTTCTACAAAAAAAAAAAAAAAGACTAGAGATATGGCTGGGAAATGAAAAATAATTTCAATTGGCATATGTTTTAGTTCAATATTAGAGAATCTAAATATACAAGACACACAATTTATATCTATGCACCATAATAAAGAAAAATCCTTAGGGAAGATGCTAATGAGAGGTTTGATGAGAGTTTAATAGAACATTGAGAGAATTAAAACTAGCACAAAGGCGTGATACTATAGGTGTCAACTGAGATGAAGAAGTCTCAAATATTTCAAAGTAATTATTTGTTTTTAGTTATATGTCCTAAGGAAATGAATAATACACAATTACGAGAAATTATCATAAAGGATACATAATTGTCTTACCATAGAACGGTAAGAAGAATGAATCTCATAAATTTCAAATGTGTGTAGAAGAGGATAGTCCCAAGAGGTATGTTTGCTATATAAGATATGGCATGGTAGAAAATTTTAAATGAATCCTTATATTAGAAAAAATGAGTTCAAGTTAAAAGGATAAACTATTAGTGCATAAATATTTGAAAAACTAATAGGAATTGGAAGTAGATTAAAAGAAGAAAAAATATCTTATTGATAAATGCATCTTTAGAGAAGGATTTTGTATATATTAAAGAGCAGAGGACCCAAAAGAGGTCATGGATATGGAAATAAATAAGGAATTTGAAAGACAGATATAAATTTTCCCTCTAAAAAGGAGACAGATGGAAAGAAAAGGAATTCATTATTTTGGGAAATGGTGCATGCACCTAAAGATAGGATAGGAAAAAGAATGGATGCAAAGGATGTTCATGGGAGGAAATTTGAATTGAAAACTCAAGAAAATCAATAATTTTTAGAGTCAATACAACATGATCATGAACAAGTTGAAAACATGATAGTAATTTCAAACGTAAAATATGTCTAGGAAGTAGTTATATTTTTACATGTCTTAAGGATGAGGACCACAAAATTTATGGAACAATAATACTTCATGAAATCATGGATGAAGTGATAAAAAATAGGAGGAATATTGTTCCTTATTTCGAGATCACAATCCTTTGGAATTAGAAGTTAGTTAGGACATACATGTAATTGATTGTATGTTTTTCCCTTAGGTAAAGAAAATTAGCAATAATTTCTAAGGATGTTAGCAATGTTCACTGTTGAGGAAATCATGGCCACGGTGCACGTAATTTTTTTTGAAAAGGAATATACAAATAGTATGAATGTTTGTGCATATGCTTGGTTATTTAAAAATACTCTAATTTCATTAATGGCTAAATTGATTTTACAATAGTAAATTGACAATTTCATCATAGAGAAATAGAAGCTATGCTCCTTAAATATTCATTGATATCCCTATACCCATACATGTAATTTTAATCACATAAAAAATTATTTTATGTGCTCCAAACAAAAATGTTAGGTTACCACAAAAAAATAGATACAGAACTATGGTAACCAGACTTCTCATAGGAAAATACCTTACCACATGTTGATAACTCGAAAATAGTTGCAACAACATCAGGGAAAACCACCTGGTTGGGAACTTAAAGGTTTTCCCTTATCTGTTTGAGATAATGGCTCCGACTAAGGATTATGGGAAAAAACTCCCAATGAAATATAATAGAGTAGAAAGGTGGTATTTATAACTAGCTATGAGTTGGTGAGTGAGTGACAACAAGCATAAAGATATATATAAACCTATCTCTATCCCAGGATGAATTATCTTTTTGTTATATGTGATTTAAAGGATGTTATGTTTTCTTGTATGTTGTTATATTTATTGCTAGTTCTTCCAAAAATTCGAGAGTTCTCTCGAATATCATATGTTCGACATCAAGTACTCTAGCTCTCAAATTAGGTCAAGCACTGTATGAATGATTTTTCTGACCTACTTGGCTTTCCTTCTTAGTTCCTATTAAACATTTTTTCTTACATAGGAGTGGTTTGAAATGTCCCGTAACTGAGTTCTTATCAAGGAACAATATGTCAAAAGTTTCTTCACATAAATCTAAATTAAAATGTAAATAAATTTTCATTGTTTTCTTTGACCAAATTATTATTGGATGTTTTAGCCAATTTGAGAAACAATTTAAATAAAAAATATATCCCCCCAAACTCCTTCTTGTTCCCTAACGATAGTATTTGAAGCTGATTTTGTCATATTTTCCAAATAAATGTATGGGCTATTTATACCATGCATATGTATTAATGTATCTATATTGAATTCGTGTTCATAAGATAATATGGCTTTGATCTTCCATTTCCATAAACAATTCCTGAAACATTCTAATGTTATTTCACATAATTCTATTGACATGTATCTAAAATGTAGTAGATTTAGCATACTATCGAATAAACAATCTCCAACAACCTATGAAAAATTGTTCAAAGGTAATAGATTATGATTCCTTAGTATCACATTTGTAACATTCCTTTCAATAGTAAAAAAATGCTTATCCATTGATGATTTAGAAGTTACGCTTCAAACATACTTGTTCATTGATACTTCAACAATAACGTTTCAAAAAACAAATTAATTTCACCATGAAATATTGCTCAATGATAAGTATAACATCAAAAGTCTACATGAAAACGAGTATATATATATATATATATATATATATATATATATATATATATATACAACTGATTCTCTTATAAATCTTGTCTACAAGTGTGATTCAAAATAAAAAACAAAATGAACCATAACATACCTGATACATATATTCTAAAATATGTCTCTGTTATCGAAAACAAATATTGTGGATAATTCTTATTCTAACAAGAAAAACACAAAATTATTATAACAATGTATCACTTCCAAATAATTTGGTAAAAAACATTTGTAACGAACACCCGCCCCCCCCCCCCCGCCTAGAACTATGAAATATATCAATATGCATTGGAAACATGCATGCCAAAATAATATTGCATGATCAACACCTGATAGATGCAAATACAAACATGTTACTTGTTAAAATTATGCCACAAGGGATTTATAAAACTTATAAAATTTGATTTATGATTATTAGTATAATCAGAAAAATATAGTGATATGACACCTATTACTAAAATTATGCCACAAAATGTTCATAAAATATCGACCATTTCATTTATGATTTACACCGAATAATGAGGATGCACAATAATAAACACAATCCTTCAATGGAAAATTTTTATACTCTTCCATTCACTTCACCCACACCCCCCCCCCCCCTCGCATAGTTATCTGAAACACAATCGTTCCACATAATATTGATCTTAAAAAATTAGTTCCACTTCATATCAATCACTCTATATAATGTATGACATTATTTTATATTTATTTAATTTCATGCGTTTCTGTGAATCACTGTCAATATGTATACATGACCTATCATGTCTAACCGGCCTCATGCAATATAGTTAGGCATGGTTGTTAAAAACATAAATAATATATATAGGGTTAGAACACATTCAGAATGTTTTTGATTAGGTAAATAATTTTAAGTATAGAACATAAATGGCTAGCAAATTTATTTTTGCACAATGCATGTAGAAAACGCAAGTAGTTTTCGAGTTTTTTGTTTCTTTACATGAGCTTTGATCTCTAAATGAAAATCTTGAAAATAAAGTAATATAGTATAATGTTTCTTGAATTTTTGCATGTTGCTCAAGCTTAATTAGAGAGAGATTATGTATTTTTCAACAAGTCAGAAGTATGAAATACAACCAGCTCTTCAATGATTATGGTTCCCCCCTTTTATCAAGCCCCCATACGATACAACAAGAATGAGATTTACACCAGTGAATCGGTTGGTTTTTTTCCTCATTGATCCATCGTTGCTCCATTTAGCAGCAAAGAATCCTTATACCACCTATCCAAAAAAATAAATATCGTAGAGCGTTGATCTGTGAAAAATAGAGGATCTGTGTAGGATGTCAAAAAGTAGATGAACACACCTTCGAATTTCAATTATGTATGAATGGCATCTGAAAATAGGATATGAAAAGAACCAACTGTTGAACATAAAGAAGAAAAAACTAATACATATTTTAGATTTGTCAGGATCAATTGGAAATCGAAGATTTATTTTGCAATATATCATAAATCTAGAAAATAGTCAATGCTGCAACGACCACAATTTTTCTTTTTGAAAAGTGATTTTTTTCTAAATAACAATTTTCTAATATTTTTACAGAGACACAACTCCTTTACTCCTTAGGAAAATCATTTCTTTTGGTTATTTTTTAAAATCCTTCTCATTTACAACTTTTGTAGATGTATGTATACAAAAGAAGAGTTTCTCAAAACTAATTATTTGATGAAATATTACACTCTTTGCTAATACGAGGTTGAGAAAAAGAATTTCATTATCTGTAATGAATAATGTGCCAAAAACGGAGTATGTCTAGGAGAACAGGGGTGGTAAGTGACAATAAGAAATCTGACACAATACATTTATTTTTTCATTTTCACAATCTAGCATAATAAAAATGAATAACTGAAGCGTCAAGAATGCAGAATGAAAAAATGATACATTAGTATGCTAAGAAACATAACAAGAGATTTACAACACATTCATGGATAAATTATTATCTAGTTTTTTAATCATCCTAATCTTTATCTAGATAGATTGTTATCTCGATTTTTAATCACCCCAATGTTTTCAATGCAATGTTGACAACATATACCTAGGGGAAATGATAGTAAGAAATTCAACACAATCTATATCTAAATTTGAAGGAATTACCATAACTGTTATAATAATGAAAATTGAATTGCTTAATCATCCTCATTGTTATCTCGACTCACTGTTATCTAGTCTAAATTTTTAATCACCCTAATGCCTTTGATGTAATATTGATAATATAGAGCAAGCATAAGTTATAGTTATCAATCTGACACAACCCATATCTGAATACAAAATAATTACCATTATTCCTATAATAACCACAGTTCAATTGAAACAAAATAGTTTGTGTTATTCCCAAATCACATGCTAACAAAAAAAAATCCATTGTCTATCGAGACAAAAATTTCCTAGAAAGTCAATTTTCATCGAAATTTCGCTATTCTTTTCAAAGAAAACCAAACCATAGGACTATTTTAATTATTTTTTGATGGTGGAAATGAATTTAGCACCATCAAAGGCCTTTGGGCCACCAAAAATCCTAAATTTTGATAACTGTAACACATTTTCGAAATTTATGTCATATTTTGCTCAAAATCTTGTTGGAATATCCACTATTTTTCAAAAAAAGCTATGGGCTCATTATAGATGAAAATAAATAGCACATAAATGATCATTACAACATATTCAGTATCTGAATGAAATAATTGAAAGCCTTGCTTTGGCATAAATTGGTATAAATGTTAGATGTGGCATGTGTATGATATCCTTTTTGAACTAAATTAAAAAAAAAGGCACACACTTTCCAAACCTAAGTGTATCGATATAGACCTGCAAATACTATTGATACAACAAGTGTAATCATCCTCTATCAAAAATTAAAAATCCTGTGAATCTTCCAGAGCGATAAAACATCATCCAATGAAAAAAAATCCAACAAAAGTATCGATAAATAAAAAAAATAGAACAATCCTGAATTACAACATGGAAAATAGTGCAACAATCACACCAGGAATAGATAAACCCACATTATTAATTCATAGAATAGTTAATGTAATGGTTACAAGGAAAATATATTATATTGTTTTTTGATGTGCCATGATATAGTCACACCAGGATGCTCTAAAGAGAATCCCTAAGATTAACTACTTCCTTCTGGTTATGAATAGCTTGATTCATGCCTGCAAGAAGGGTTTGACTTCATCATAAATCTTTTCTTCTATGATTGAATTTGATGTGGACGCACCTCCAGCAGCAAAATTCTTTCTGACTTCTACAAAAGTCTCCTTCTCCCTCTGCAAGTTGAATCCCTCCCTTTCGTCAGAAGCCTTCCTAATCCAAGGTTCTACATCAAATTTCTTTCCATGATCTTAGGTAGTGGTAGCACCACTTCGTGTAACTATTTTTACACTCAGATTCTCTTCTCGTAGCTTATCTCTAACCATTTTCATATTCTACATAGGTGTCTCTAGGTTCTTCTCGTACATTTTAGCAATCAAAATAGGACAATATTCAATGACATGATCAAACTATATACAATACCTACAACACTGTTGCATAGGGTTTATATAGTCGTACATATACTGCCCAACATATCCAAAGTTGTAGCAGATCAGTTATCATAAAATAATTCCATCTTTTCTAAATCATAAAAGCATTCAAGCTTTTCTAAATCATAAAAGTATTCCATCTTTTTTCTAAACATAAGAAAATTCCATCTTTTCTAAATCATAAAAGCATTCCAGCTTTTCTAACTCACAAAATCAATCCATAAATCTCTCATGCTTTTATTTTTAAAGCTATATTTGCTTTTTCCTTGTGAGAAAAATATCACTTATCCATACTTTTTCCAAATCTATTACTCATTATTTCTAAAACTCAAAAAATATACCAACTTGGAAATATAATCTATTTCCATAGAAGAATTTAAATTATTCTAAATAAAATAATTAATAAATAATTCTTCCAATATTCTTATAATTAAGAATTACAAGAATATTCTTTATGTAATATCAATATAATAATTAATAATATTTAATTATTTAATAACTCTCATTTTATGAGAGTTTTTATGGTGGCTTACGCGAGGGATATTACAAACCCCCCCCTTAAAGAGAACATCGTCCTCGATGTTCTTTTCTTGTTGGAACATTAGCCTTTAATTTTCATTAACAATGATTTAGGAAATGTAAAATAATACCTAAATCATAATACTTTCACAAAAACTCAAGGAGAACTTAGCCCTTTAATCATCAAAATGATAAGAAAAAATCTATCAAGTGCAGGTTTCATTTTATTTAGGAGTTACACTAGTCTTTCTTTCCCACTAATGTTTTTGGAAAATACTTTCTTTCTCTCCCACAATAATTTCAATCAAATTCAAACTCGTGGTATTTGTCTCCAACCATTTCCTTTAAAAATTAATTTCTTTCTCTCCCACAGTAATTTCATTCAAATTCAAACTCACGGCATTCATCTCTAGCCATGTTCCTCTAGTATGTAAGAAATTTAAAGTTCAATAACTCATTATTTTATCTAACATGAGTTATTTCAGTCGCTTATATATTTCAATTAACTTCCTCTATGCATGCATATAGATCAGTCATATATGACATGTTTATTTGCTCATAAAAACGCAACCTATTTCATCGAAATTGTTGCTAAGATAATTTAATATATCATGCATGAAAAACTATAACACATGCAACAACTTTGAGTCATGCAATTTACAGTATATTCTAACATCCAACATATTTAGACAATTTTAAAATTAGTAACTGAAGATAGACATAATTTCATCTAACCGTAGTTAATTTATGGGAATTATTGAGGAACCGAGCATATTCCACCCAACCGTGAACCATATCAGTTACTCAACGAGTTAAGATCTACTTGCCACTAGAATCAACAACCTCATTGATTCCTTGGTGCTTTCTTCCCAGCAGATTTTTAGCAGCATCCTGCTTTAAGGTCTGCCAACTTTTGTGCCTAGGCCTTTTTGTTTTATATTTTTTGAGCAAGATACTCTTATTTTTCTTTAAATATTGCTTTCTCTCCCGCTATGCTTTATTTTACCCCACTTAGTATTTATCTCCAACTAAGTCATTAACATAATCTTTCTCTCCCATTATGTTAATATTTCCTCTTTATTATTTTCTCCTAGGGATTTTTAGGAGACTTTTAGGGAAGGTCCTTGTTGAACTTAACCACCAATAGCTTTTCATAAGCTGGCAAGAAGTCTTCTAAAACTCTAGAGTTATTGCCTGAATACCCCAACCAATGTATTCATTAAATCAATAATAAAATAAAATATTACATCATCACATTAGAGTCATCATGGCAAACATAGCCATTGAATCCAATAAAAATTCAATGTCTAAAAATAGTCAATGTCTAAAAATCCAATGTAATTTACATAATTTTCCATTTGCATATTATCATTAAGGCAAAGGAACATTTATGTACACCATGCATCTATACTTGACCCAAAGTAAGGGTCCCACAATTTGTCAAAGTACATTGACAAAAATTCATCACATGTAATATATATGGTATACATTCAAAATTTCCACATAATAACAATAATGCAACTTAGAAAAAATACATTAACATATATCTCATACCATAGAATTATACTTTATTTAAGTCTTCAATTTACTAACCATCAACATTGTAGATAAAGAACAGTTCCATTGAACATTAGGACACAAAATGTGATTTTTTCTTTCCCTACCATTAGCTTGCAACCATGTAAGCGACAAACATTGAGTAATTTGGGGAAAATAATTTTCAACCATGGAATATACAACCACTGTAGACTTCTATAAAATAGTGTGCAAGCATGCAATCTACACCCAATTCGACATTCCAACAAACAGTTTGCAAGCAGGCAATCTACATCCATCTTAGAATTATAACAACAATTTTCAAGCACGGAATCTATGGTCAATGAGACATTCTACCAAAAATTTGGCAAGCATATAGTCTACTTCCATTGGGGGACTAGTTAGCGGTCATGAAATAAATTTCGATAAATATGTTTAAACTATCAGAGAGGTAGTTAAACTAGAATTTATAGAATAGCATGAATCATATTCATATCACCAATGGTAAAATTTCTGCCAACAACACAACCAACAATCCCTACAGGAGAGTCTAATCAGGAAATTTGACCAAATTATGGATCCAAGTCTAAACATATATTTTTCTTGGTATAAACATGAGGGTTACATGATCTCAAGGTATGAATACCCGTTAATGTTAAGTTGAATCACATCCAAAACTTCCACGGATACAATTATTTAAAACAACAAAATTGTGCATCTCAATTACCACTTTTTGTCGAACACATGGAATGCAGACTTTCCTCCACAACTCTAAATGAAGAAAGAGAACCCACAATTATGCTACTATGATTTTTTAATTGACTTTAAGTTTACTATGTGAGTTCTACTTCACTCATTGCTTATTTTTAACAACTAAAGAGTTTCGTTCAAATAAATATTGTTTTCAACATTCTATTGTCCTCTTCACAGTCAACCCCAACTTCTATATTATTTAGTTATCACACCAACCATACATGTATTCATTATTTATAGGTAGTGCATGATAACTTTAGCCATGTTTTTCCACTTTTTTTTTCTTATGCACCATAATCATTTTTCTCATATTATGCATGCATAGGTTGGTAATTAATCTGCAATATAAAGAGTGAGTGCTCAAGATGGTTCACAGGTACAATAAAAGTTTTATTGTCTTTTATCCACATCCATATTCAAATTTCATGAGCACAAATTTTAAAGAAACATTATAATTGTCTACTCTTTCATGTAGTCATTAATCATGAAACATGCATCTCATGTTAATTGTAGTATACTACAAGTTTAATTAAAATCATATGTGAGATGATTCCCACTAGCATCATACCTCTACTTCCTTTTTTCATAAAGATTCCCAAAAGCCGCCAGTGTTGCAACCTTTTGCTCTGATAACATTTGTAACATACCTCGATAACCTCGTAGGAAAAATGCATGGAGTTAGGACTTTTTTTCCAACATTTACGAATGTGTAACCTTATAAATTAATTTATATATTTCTATATTAAACATTTAAATACCCATAATCACCACTTAGATAAATATTTAGAAAAAACCATAGTGACTTACACAACCATTAATTGTCCTTGTTGTAGCATATTGACTTAAATTTCCTGCTATAACTATGCATCGATCCCATGATCATTTTAATTCAATTAGTAGATCACCTAATTGATAATATCAACATCACATCATGAAAGAAATTAACATCATGAAAACAACACAATGAACAATCACATAAATCAACACCGATATACCCTGGAAACCCCGTAGGGTGAAAACCAATAAACGTTTAATTTTATTATTAAAAACTCGTGAGGGTTGTCACCCCTCACTCAATGGTTATAAGGGAGTCCATCCCTTGACCACTGTCATAAAAATTACATATAAAAATAATCTTAAACGAAACATAAGTAGCTCTAAGCTATTACAATCATCATGATACCATTTACCCACAAATCCTCAATCTTTGTCTTTGTAGTCAGACTGTTTCCTTCAGTGGATCGTCATGCAATTGGAACTACTAAACCTGCATGGACTAACAACTCTTTATCTTCCACAATGTTAAACTTGAAAAATCCTTTTCTCAAGTCATCCTTCTTTCCTGCCATTGCTGTCGTCAGCACACTTGATATCATGATAAGATACAATATTAATTAACCAACAATCAATTTCTATTTTTGACACTTCAACAAATATTTGTATGCATGTATAAAACATAACCACATTGACATTAGTTTCCTTATTTAACATCATTTCACATGCATTAGTAACAAATAAATCACTATCAAGCATCATCTTTCTAACAAACACTAACAAAATCTTGCATGCACTTTCATATTATTTCCAAAAGAAAGCTAACATACTATATAATAATATTGTGCATGCAAATGCATAACAAGATTTCAAGATAACTATCCCAACAAGAAATTTCTCTTTTTTCCTACTCTTATGTTTTCTTTTCAAAATGGATTAATGCAATAGATGTTATACTTATGCATGTGAATACATGTTATTTTCCAAAAACATATTTTCCACCCAAGATCGATTCATAATGGTTATTATGTATAACAATGCCAACTCTATTTCAAACAAAGTTAACATACAAATTATAGTTTTGTTCATGCAATAACATATCTTGTTCTTCCTACATGTAAAACATATATTTCTTTCCAAAAGAAACCAAATAAATATTTCATGGAAAAATAAACACATTTCTTTTCCAAGGGTCAAACGCATACCACTTATTATTTCATGCATGCAAAGTGACATTTCCCTCTCATCCAAAAGATATAACCAATAACTATGCATAATATTCTCCCAAAATAAAGCTAATACCATAGCTAATCCCTTTAGGTTTACAAAATACATATTATTTGTCCAAAAGAGGGCTAACACAATAAATATTATGTGATTTCATCTTCGTTTTCTCTAGAAAGCTAATACTCAAAACTATATTTTTCCCATGCATACAAGCATATATGTTTCTCTAAATAATATTACATAATAAATCATGTGATTACCATTTTTCCTCTCCAAGAATCTAATCCAATAATGCATACAAGGATATATTTTTCTCTTCTATTCATTTTGAAGAGTTTTAACACAATAATTATTTCCTTGCATACAATTATGTAATGTTCCAAATGGGAAAAAATAGGCTCAGTAGGGAATATATTAAGATATTCCACTATGTAATAATAGAAATATGTAGTTACACCAATATATCTAAACTAGAGATAGACTGATAGGGAATTTACTGGATGCATCACCTTCACAAGGAAGGGTGAAATCCAGAGGCTTCCTGGACCGTTCCAGACTCTGTCTATAGAAGAATGGTGAAACACAGCAAGTGTGGGAATGACAAAATCCTCTTATATTTTTATGCTCTTAGGAACCTTAGATCTACAGATCTAAAAAAAGGATCCAAAAGAGAAGAAAAAACCAACCAAGGAAGAAGCGGGAAATTCCACTCTCAGGAAAATCTGCAATAGGCTCAAAGAGGACACTGTATAAGCAAGACAGTGTGAAAATAACACATACCAGGTTTGGGTTCCCTTATTTTAGGCTGTGTGGGACCTCCAAGCATAGTTTCAGAAAAAATAAATGAGTTTAGAGGGTTTAAAGAGATCTCCCACAATCGACACTAGCTGAAAATCAGCTAAAGTAGAGAGCTGGTAAATAGAGAAACCCTCCTTCAGGAATTGCGCAGTTTCTGCTGGAAGACACTCGAAATCAGCCATTAGAGCCATGTTACAGTATGGAATCAAGAAATCAGATCCATAATCAAGTTCCTTTGTAGAAGCATTGGATTTACTTGAAGCAAGAGCAAGAATCCTTCAGAAATAATAGCAAAAACAAATGGAAAAGCTGCAGAAAGACTTGACAGCATTATATATGAGGAGCTTCAGCTGTTGTAGGTTAATATTCAAATATAAAACTTATATATGGCTGAAACATCATATCCATACCAGATCTTGAACTACTCAACCTTCTTAACAAGATCCCGTTGGGGTTTTATCAAAATAATGCATAAATAAGTGTAGATCTAGCTTTTAATACACTAAATTTTTTATTGCGAATAAATTCAATCATTATAGAATCATGGCCCATATGCAAACAAAAATATTTTCAAGGAATATGGTTACTTATCTCTTGATGCATGCTTGGAATACTCTCTTCCTCTTCCTTGGCTCCATTCTCCATGTATTCTCCCATTCCCCCCTTCTATTTCCCTCATAGTCTTATAATAAAATAGAATTAATAGAATGGAATAGATTTTATAAATCATAAAAGTATCCCAAATTTTTTCTAAATCATAAAATGATTCCATCTTTTCTAAATCATAAAAGTATTCCATGTTTTTTCTAAATCATAAAATAATTCCATCTTTTCTAAATCATAAAAGAATTCCAACTTTTCTAACCCACAAAAGCAATCCATAAATCTCTCATGCTTTTATTTTTAAAGCTATATTTGTTTTTTTCTTGGGAGAAAAATATCACTTATCCATACTTTTTCCAAATCTATTACTCATTATTTCTAAAACCAAACTATTACTCATTATTTCTAAAAATCATAAAATATACCAACTTGGAAATATAATTTATTTCCATAGAAGAATTTAAATTATTCTAAATAAAAATAATTAAGAAATAAGTATTTCGATATTCTTATAATTAAGAATTACAAGAATATCCTTCATGTAATATCAATATAATAATTAATAATATTTAATTATTTAATAAGCCTCATTTTATGAGAGTTTTTATGGTGGCTTATGTGAGGGATATTACAAACTCCCCCCCTTAAAGAGAACATTGTCCTCGATGTTCTTTTCTTGTTGGAACATTAGCCTTTAATTTTCATTAGAAGTGATTTAGGAAATGTAAAATAATACCTAAATCATAATAATTTCATAAAAACTCAAGGAGCACTTAGCCCTTTAATCATCAAAATGATAAGAAAAACTTTATCAAGTGCAGGTGTCATTTTATTTAGGAGTTACACTAGTCCTTCTTTCCCACTAATGTTTTTGGAAATTACTGTCTTTCTCTCCCACAATAATTTCAATCAAATTCAAACTCATGGTATTTATCTCCAACCATTTCCTTTGCAAATTACTGTCTTTATCTCCCACAGTAATTTCATTCAAATTAAAACTCATGGCATTAGTCTCCAGCCATGTTCCTCTAGTATGTCAGGAATTTAACGTTCAATAACTCATTATTTTATCTAACATGAGTTATTTCAGTCACTTATATATTTCAATTAATTTCTTCTATGCATGCATATAGATCAGTCATTTATGACATGTTCATTTTCTCATAAAAACACAACCTATTTCATCAAAATTGTTACTAAGATAATTTAATATATCATGCATGAAAAACTATAACACATGCAACAACTTTGAGTCATGCAATTTACAGTCTATTCTAACATTCAACATATTTAGACAATTTTAAAATTAGTAATTGAACATAGACATAATTTCATCTAATTGTAGTTAATTTCTGTGAATTATTGAGGAACCGAGTATATTCCACCCAACCATGAACTATATCCAATAGTTACCCAATGAGTTAAGATCTACTTGCCACTAGAATCAACAACCTCATTGATTCCTTGGTGCTTTTTTCCCAGCAGATTTTTAGCAGCGTCTTGCTTTAAGGTTTTCCAACATTTTTTCCTAGGCCTTTTTTTTATATTTTTTGAAAAAGATACTCTTCTTTTTCTTTAAAGCATGCCTTTCTCTCACGCTATGCTTTATTTTACCCCACTTAGTATTTATCTCCAACTAAGTCATTAACATAATCTTTCTCTCCCATTATGTTAATATTTCCTCTTTATTATTTTCTCCTAGGGATTTTTAGGAGACTTTTAGGGAAGTTCCATGTTGAACTTAACCACAAATAGATTTTCATAAGATGGCAAGAAGTCTTCTAAAACTCTAGAGTTATTTCCTGAATACCCCAACCAATGTATTCATTAACTCAATAATAAAATAAAATATTAGATCATCACATTAGCCTCATCATGGAAAACATAGCCATTGAATCCAATAAAAATTCAATGTTTAAAAATAGTCAATGTCTAAAAATCCAATGTAATTTACATAATTTTCCATTTGCATATTATCATTAAGGCAAAGGAACATTTATGTACACCATGCATCTATACTTGACCCACAGTAAGGGTCCCACAATTTGTCAAAGTACATTGACAACAATTCATCACATGTAATATACATGGTATACATTCAAAATTGCCACATAATAACAATAATGCAACTTAGAAAAAATACATTAACATATCTCTCATACCATAGCATTATACTTTATTTAAGGCCTCAATTTACTAACCATAAACATTGTAGATAAATAACAGTTCCATTGAACATTATGACACAAAATGTGATTTTTTTTCTTTCCCTACCATTAGCTTGCAACCATGTAAGCGGCAACCATTGAGTAATTTTGGGAAAATAATTTTCAACCATGCAATTACAACCACTGTGGACTTTTATAAAATAGTGTGCAAGCATGCAATCTACAACCAATTCGACATTCCAACAAACAGTTTGCAAGCATGCAATCTACATCCATCTTGGAATTATAACAACAATGTTCAAGAATGCAATCTATGGTCAATCAGACATTCTACCAAATAGTTGGCAAGCATACAGTCTACTTCCATTAGGAGACTAGTTAGCGGTCATGAAATAAATTTCCATAAATATGTTTAAACTATCAGAGAGATAGTTAAACTAGAATTTATAGAATAGCATGAATCATATTCATATCATCAATGGTAAAATTTCTGCCAACAACACAACCAAGAATCCCGACAGGAGAGTCTAATTAGGAAATTCGACCAAATTATGGATCCAAGTCTGAACATAGATTTTTCTTGGTATCAACACGAGGGTTACATGATCTCAAGGTATGAATACCCCTTAATGTTAATATGAATCACATCCAAAAATTCCACGGATGCAATTATTTAAAATAACAAAATTGTGGATCTCAAATACTACTTTTTGTCGAACACATGGAATGCAAACTTTCCTCCACAACTCTGAATGAAGAAAGAGAACCCAGAATTATGCTACTATGATTTTTTAATTGACTTTAAGTTTACTATGTGAGTTCTACTTCACTCATTGCTAATTTTTAACAACTAAAGAGTTTCATTCAAATATATATATATTTTGTTTTCAACATTCCATTGTCCTCTTCAGGGTCAACCCCAACTTCTATATTATTTAGTTATCATACCAACCATACATGTATTAATTATTTATAGGTAGTGCATGAAAACTTTAGACATGTTTTTCCACCTTTTTTTCTTATGCACCATAATCATTTTTCTCATATTATGCATGCAAAGGTTTGTAATTAATCTGCAATATAAAGAGTTAGTGCTCAAGATGGTTCATAGGTACAATAGAAGTTTTATTGTCTTTAATCCACATCCATATTCATATTTCATGAGCACAAATTTTAAATAAACATTATAACTATCTACTCTTTCATGGTGTCATTAATCATGCAACATGCATCTCATGTTAATTGTAGTATACTACAAGTTTAATTAAAATCATACCTAAGATGATGCCCACTATCATCATACGTCTACTTCCTTTTTGCATAATAATTCTCAAAAGGTGCCAATGTTGCAATCTTTTGCTTTGATACCATTTGTAACATACCCCGATAACCTCGCAAGAAAAATTCATGGAGTTAGGACTTTTTTTCCAACATTTAGAAATGTGTAACCTTATAAATTACTTTATATATTTCTGCATTAACCATTTAAATACCCATCATTATTGCTTAGAGAAATATTTAGCAAAAACCATAGTGAGTTACACAACCATTAATTGTCCTTGTTGTAGCATATTAACTTAAATTTCCTGCTATAACTATGCATCGATCCCATCATCATTTTAATTCAATTAGTAGATCACCCAATTGATAATATGAACATCACATCATGAAAGAAATTAACATCATGAAAAAGACACAATGAACAATCATATAAATAGACACTGATATACCCTGGAAACCCCGTAGGGTGAAAAATAGAAAACATTTAATTCTATTATTAAACAATCGTGAGGGTTGTCACCCCTCACTCAATGGTTATAAGGGAGTCCATCACTTAACCATTGTCATAAAAATTACATATAAAAATAATCTTAAACGAAACATAAGTAGATATAAGCTATTAGAATCATCATGATACCATTTACCCAAAAATCCTCAATCTTTGTCTTTGTAGTCAGACTATTTCCTTCAGTGGATCATCGTGCAATTGAAACTACTTAACCTGCATGGAATAACAAATCTTTATCTTCCACAATGTTAAACTTGAAAAATCCTTTTCTCAAGTCATCCTTCTTTCCTGCCATTGTTGTCATCAGCACACTTGATATCATGATTAGATAAAATATTAATAAACCAACAATCAATCTTTATTTGTGACACTTCAACAAATATTTGTATGCATTTATAAAACATAACCACATTGACATTAGTTTCCTTATTTAACATCATTTCACATACATTAGTAACAAATAAATCACTATCAAGCATCCTCTTTCTAATAAACACTAACAAAATCTTGCATGCAATTTCATATTATTTCCAAAAGAAAGCTAACATACTATATAATAATATTGTGCATGCAAATGCATAGCAAGATTTCAAGATAACTATCCCAACAAGAAATTTCTCTTTTTGCCTACTCTTATGTTTTCTTCTCAAAATGGATTAATGCAATAGATGTTATACTTATGCATGTGAATACATGTTCTTTTCCAAAAACATATTTTCCACCCAAGATCTATTCATAATGGTTATTATGTATAACAATGCCAACTCTATTTCAAACAAAGTTAACATACAAGTTATAATTTTGTGCATGCAATGACATATCTTGATCTTCCTGCATGTAAAACATATATTTCTTTCCAAAATAAAATAAATAAATATTTCATGGAAAAATAAATAAATTTATTTTCGAAGGGTCGAACACATACCACTTATTATTTCATGCATGCAAAGTGACATTTCCCTCTGATAAAAAAGATATAACCAATATCTATGCATAATATTCTCCCAAGATAAATCTAATACCATAGAAAATCACTTTAGGTTTGCAAAATACATATTATTTTCCTGAAAATAGGGCTAACACAATAAATATTATGTGATTTCATCTTCGTTTTCTCTAGAAATCTAGTACTCAAAACTATATTTTTCCCATGCATATAAGAATATATGTTTCTATAAATAATATTACATAATAAAGCATGTGATTACCCTTTTTCCTCTCCAAGAATCTAATCCAATAATTCATACAAGGATATATCTTTGTCTTCTATTAATTTTGAAGAGTTTTAACAAAATAATTATTTCCTTGCATACAATTATGTAATGTTCCAAATGGGAAAAAATAGGCTCAGTATGGAATAACTTAAGATATTCCACTATGGAATAAAATAAATATGGATTTATACCAATATATATAAACCAGAGATAGACTGATAGGGCATTTACTGGATGCATCACCTTCACAAGGAAGGGTGAAATCCAGAGGCTTCCTGGCCCGTTCCAGACTCTGTCTATAGAAGAATGGTGAAACACAGCAAGTGTGGCAATGACACACTCCTCTTATATTTTTCTGCTCTGAGGAGCCTTAGATATACAGATCTAAACAATGGATTGAAAAGAGAAGCAAAAACCAACCAAGGAAGAAGCGAGAAATTTCACTCTTAGGAAAATCTGCAATAGGCTCAAAGAGGACACTGTATAAGCACACCAATGTGAAAATAACACAGAACAGGGATGGGTTCCCTTATTTTAGGCTGTGTGGGACACACAAGAAGAGTTTCATCAAAAATAAATGAGTTTAGACAGTTTAAACAGATCTCCCACAAACAACACTAGCTGAAAATCAGCTAAAGTAGAGAGCTAGTAAATAGAGAAACCCTCCTTCAGGAATTGCACAGTTTCTGTTGGAAGACACTGGAAATCAGCCCTTAAACTCGTGTTACATTATGGCATCAAGAAATCAGATCTATAATCAAGTTCCTTTGTAGAATCATTGGATTTACTCGAAGCAAGAGCAAGAATCCTTCAGAAATAATAGCAGAAACAAATGGAAAAGCCACAGAAAGACTTGAAAGCAATTTATATGAGGAGCTTCAGCTGATGTAGTTTAATATTCAGATTTACAACTGATATTTGGCTGAAACATCAGATCCATAACAGATCTAGAACTACTGAGCCTTCTTAACAAGATCCCGTTGGGGTTTTATCAAAATAATGCATAAATAAGTGTAGATATAGCTTTTAATACACTGAAATTTTTATTGCGAATAAATTCAATCATTATAGAATCGTGGCCCATATGCAAACAAAAATATTTTAAAAGAATATGGTTACTTATCTCTTGATGCATGCTTGGAATACTCTCTTCCTTTTCCTTTGTGCATTCTCCATGTATTCTCCCATTCCCCCCTTCTATTTCCCTCATAGTCTTATAATAAAATTGAATTAATAGAATGGAATAGATTGTATAAATCATAAAAGTATTCCAACAATCATAAAAGAATTCCATATTTTCTAAATCATAAAAGCATTCCATGTTTTCTAAATCATAAAAGTATTTCAGTTTTTTTCTAAATCATAAAATAATTCCATCTTTTCTAAATCATAAAAGAATTCTAGCTTTTCTAAGTCACAAAAGCAATCCATAAATCTCTCATGCTTTTATTTTTAAAGCTGTATTTGTTTTTTTCCTTGTGAGAAAAATATCACTTATCCATATTTTTTCCAAATCTATTACTCATTATTTCTAAAACCAAACTATTACTCATTATTTCTATAACTCATAAAATATACCAACTTGGAAATATAATTTATCTCCATAGAAGAATTTAAATTATTCTAAATAAAATATTTAATAAATAATTCTTCCAATATTCTTATAATTAAGAATTACAAGAATATTCTTCATGTAATATCAATATAATAATTAATAATATTTAATTATTTAATAACCCTCATTTTATGAGAGTTTTTATGGTGGCTTACACGAGGGATATTACAAAAATTTAGTGAAAAACTTTGTTTACAATTTTATAATAAAAAGTTGAGTAAGGTTGACATCATATAATATGAAAATTGTTTATAATTATAAAGTACAAAACATGTAATATTTTTGAGCTACAATTAGGTAATTAAAGATACGTATATAATGAGGATATGTATATATAGAAAAATGACTACTGTGGATATTCTGAGTCCTACATCTGAAAAACTACACCACAGAAACCTCCAATCTAGATATGTATATAGTTTTTTTTTTTTAATTGAAGAAATGAAAATCTATGTAATTACAAACTAATACAATTAAGTAAATAAAGAAAAATTTAGCGTTATTTAAGAAATGATAATTATGAACATCATCATTATTTCTCAAGATAAATCATGTCGTGTGAACTAATTTGGAAATTTAAAAATGATCACATATTTTTAAAAAAATCATTATTTATTTTATGGATCAACATTTAAAATTTATTTTATTAAATAATTAGCTTAGATGTATATTATTTATTAGATGGATGAACTCTCTTTTCACTCTAAAAGAGTTTTGCATATCAAGACATTTGATCCCTCTTGGCTCTTGGTAGATCCATATTTAAGATTGATCGAGACCATCTTAATTTCCCCCTTTAAATTACTACATTTCACATGAATGCCATGGGTCAATACCATAGTCTGTTTTTATAGTTTATTTTTATTTTATTTTATTATTTTTATTTTCTATTGTATTTTGACCTAGTTAAATGTTCATTACATTATGTCAACCTTTTTATTAATTCAATTTTATTTTTATTTTTGTGTAATTTGAATTGGTCAAAATGTTAAACATGACATTACAACATTTCTATCATACGATGCTCATACTTTGCTAGAGAGCATAGTGACACAAAATGTAATATTTAAATATATAAATTGTTATTTTCCTTTTGATATTGTTTTTTATCCATGTAATATAAATTAATTGGTTTGTAGAGTTTACTTTTATGATATAAATTTGATTGAAAATACAAATGTAATGTTTATGTATTTTAAATATAATTTTTTTTATTCATTAAATATAAATTAACTAATTTATGTAACATTTAGTTTCATTAAATTATTGATTTAAATTTTATTTAAAATTTTGAGGTTAAAATCTAATATATTTTTAATAAGAACATTTTATTGTCTTTTCAAATAACATTAATACTCACCAAAACCTAAATTCAATCTAATTTATTAAAGAGAAAAAAATAACATTATAAAAAACACATATAAGGTTATTTTCTTGTCATTTGTTTATAGATATTGTATTCCTTCCTTCGTTGATACTCTCATATGTACCATTTTCATCTTCAAATTCATTGGCCATCCTTCACCACCAAAAACAACTCGGTAAGATAATGTAATGCATTAAGATAAAGATGGGAAAATGATGGAGAAAGGGAGGTTTGATGATGTCACCAAAACCTAAATTCAATATAACTTATTAAAAAGAAAATAACTAATATTATAAAAAACATATATAAAATATTTACATTTGGAGATACTGTCATTCTTCCTTCAAAGATACTCTCTCATGGGTACCATTTACATTTGCAAATAGGGTCTTCAAATCCAATGAAACAACTCAATAATTAAGATAAAGATGACAAATTGATTGTGAAAGAAAGGTTCAAAGATGTCACCATAATAGCAAAAGTAATGAACATTGTCATTTGCACAAACCCAAAAATTTAATATTTATGTATTTTACATATATTTTTTTATCCATTAAACAATTTATGAAAAAATTAGTTTTGTTAAGTTATTAATTTAAATTTATTAAAAAATTTGAGGTTAAAAGCTAGCAAATTACCATAACAACAAAAGTAATGGGTGTATTTTACATATTTTTTTTAATCATTAAATTAATTTATGTAAAATATAGTTTTATTAAGTTAGTAATTTAAATTTTATAAAAAAAAATAACCTTAAAATCTAACAAATTTTTAATAACAACATTTTAACTTAAAAGTCACCAAAAGCGAAATTCAATCTTACTTATTAAAAAAAAAAACTAACATTCTAAAAAACGTATATAAAACTATTTACTTGTGGATATAATGGCCTAAAAAATTTCAATCTTTTAAAATTTGATCCAATGGCTCATACATGAACACAATAACAATTAGAAGAGTTGTTAAAAAAAAAAACACCTCAAAACATAGTTATTATGGAGTTTGTTTGTAAAATTCTAAAAATTAAAATTTTCATAAATCCGAATCAACTTTTTATTAACTCTATTATAAAATTTTAAAAATTTCAACTAATTGTAAATTATTTTTTATATTTGAAAAAATATATAACTATTTAGTTGAAGCCTTAATTAGTTTTTTTTTCCCATTGAAAAATCAACAACTTTCTCTTAATAATTAATGAAAAGTGACACTTTGCATATGCAGCTAAGCATTCAATACACCCAAAGGGCCCGTGTGCTCAAGCACACAAACTTGTAGCGAGGCTACCCAAATATTTACATATTGCTTGCTAGGTTGGGATTTTCACTCTTGCCTTTCCTATTTTGGACGATCTACCATGTCCCTGCATGCAGGGAAGAAGGAACCAAGGCAAACTCATTCTTCCTCATGGAATTTTCTTTCTCAGAAACCGATATTTCTGACACATGTGATATTTTATTCGCTCCTGAGCTTATAGCAGAAATGTGCCCAGTTGACATAAGATCCACCGTGGTTTGTGTCGGCCACAGGGGCTTCATTGCACCAACAATAATATAGCACGTGGGTTCATATTCGGGGATATATAATGAGGAAAACATGACATAATATATTGGGGGATATGTAGGGGGTAAACAGTTTTTATATTAGCAGGTATAAAAAATGGAGCTCAAAGGTAATGAAAAAATATAAAGGGGTATGAAAAATGTTGATAAGAAAATGGATACCCACAATATATAGTGAAAGTAGAGGGTTTTTAAATTTGGAAGGTGTATTAGGTTTATATTGGTAGGGGGTTAAATAATGTGTGTTTTACAGGAATTTTCCAATATGTACTCAAATTAAAGGTATTGTTTAATATGCTATGATCACACGCGATATGTTAGAGGTTCATTGAGTGAATCCCCTATGGCGTCGACTGAGGCGTCACGTTAGACTCTAAAGGGTCTTGTACTTCATAGTCTAGCACCCCAATATTGAAGGCATCCTATTTTCTTTCGTTTTGAAAGGGTATATCCCCTTCTTCTTCTATTTCTTGCTCGTGACCACCTGAGGGGAATTTCCATCCTTTGGATGTTTTCTCTATCTTCTTATTTTTTTGTTTTCTCTTTTGCCATCCAAACATGTGCTTTTTAAATGTCAATTTTTCCTACATTTCCTACATCTAAATGTAATGTTTTCATAATCCAGGTGTTGCTTCCATTTTTGTTGGTTATGAATCAATTGTATATTTTCTGGTAACCCTTTGTTGAGGTCCACTTCTACGCATATTCAAGAAAAAGTGAAGATTCTCTCCTCCAAATGTTGGATGTCTGTTTTGATGTATCTTCCTATAGTGTTTCCAATGCCTTGTAGGACATGTTCATTCTAGAAATGAAGAGGGGGATTATACAGCCTGGCCCAAACCTGCATACTAGTAATATCCATTGTATTTGCATCGAAATTAGGGAACCAAGGTGTGATGAAGAGTCTAGAAGAACCCCAGAACCATGGTCCCACCCCAAGAATGATATATCTAGCTTCTATAGAGGATAACTTTACAATAAAATACCCCTTGGAACAGAGATTCAGAATCCATAGTCCAATTGGTGAAAATCCAATGGAAAAGCTCCATTGGTTTGAGCTAGAACCAGTTAAATTTGCAGATGATTTCTTATGTTTCGCATGTGGATCGATGTTCCTCGCTCTATGTTGAATTTATATTCAGTTCTGGAATTCAGTTTAGTTTCTCCATAATGTATGGTTTGGGAATATTTTCTGCTGGTTTGGAAGTTGTTGGTGTCGTGTTTTTCCCCTGCAGAATGTTTCTATATGAGACACCATTTTGGGAGCCAGCTTTGGAAGTGTTGGCTCCCCTGTTTGGTCCAGATGTTCTATTATGTTCTATTTTAGTGGATGTTTTAACTCCTAGAGTTCCACATTTGAGTCTTAAATTCAAAATAATGGAAGAGCTCCTTTGGATGCGGTATTCATTTAATTGGGCTTCTTCCTGTAGTACCTTTCCTGAATATATCAGGCTTTGTTTGTAACCGTGATGTTTGTTAGAAATTGGATCTTGTGCTTCGGGTCTGTGACCAAATCCACACCTTTTACCTAGAGAGTTCTTCATTTCCCATCTAAAATTTTGATAAAAATATGAAAAATTGTCTTGGGAGTACGGGCCCCTACTTGGCTATCTGTGTTGGTATTTTTTTTTCAATCCCCACCAAATGAACAGTCTCTTTGTCTAGGGGCCACATAGGTGATAAACAAGGAGAGTCGATAGGTGGGTAAATCCTCGCACCATTCTGAAACCCTATGCCACATAGAAAAACAATGGGGTTGTGACCCCCACATTTCCCTTGCAACGAGCCCAGAATCCAAACCTTCATATATCTAGCTAAAATTAATGAAAGCTGAGAAGTAATAAAAAATATCAGTGCCTAGGGAGGGATTTACCCAAAGTGTGCAAGCCTGATGAAGCCCATAATGCCAAAGCTGCGAAACTGGAACCCTGGTCCCCCTGTGTCTTGTATTCGATTTGCGTAGTGGTCCTGCACCAAGTCTCTAGTAGAGAGCAGAGACGTCTATCTCTGTCTCATCACTAGCATTCATCCCCTGAGCCCATATAACACCATAGAGAGCTTCTGCTATAAGCCCACCAAATATTTCTTCTCTTTCCCCTCCTTCGTCGTCGAGAGGCAGCCGTTGTTGGAAGCTACTCCCAACCACTGCCTTGAATAAACTAGAAGCAGCCATACATTAGTTAAATGTTTTTTGTAGGGAAGGACAAGGAAAATCCGCAAGTTACTCACTTCATGCAATTTTCTGTAATGTTCAGAAAACAGAGTCTAGCCATCACTCTGCATTAAATTCCTTCCCATCGTATCACCTACCTCCTTGACCGCACTGCGCACTTCGCAAGCTTTTAGCCCATCCTCTTAACGCATTGCTAAATCCTAAATATTTTCCGATGCGATGTTGTTGGGACCCATCTAACCTATATGCATTATCGCAAAAAACCTTTGTTTCTCTGTTTTTTTTTAAACCCGTGCCTTTTCGCACTTCCCACTGTTTAGTATGTCGCACTTCGCGCTTCACAAACTTTTGCTCTTACCTTTTTGTGCTCCACTCCAAACCTTGCGATGGTGTGATGCGATATCGTCATCACACATCGCAATCGACAATTTTTATTTTAAAATCTTATCACATCATAGTTGTTCATTTTAAGTTGTGATGCGATATCACCATTGCATATTGCAATTTCCAGTGTTTACGGTTTCTTGTTATTACACCAAGTTAAAACATGAGTAGTGCGAAATGTTAAATGTTGTGACATGTGCACGTCGCATTGCGCAAGCTCAGGAGGATAGCGCCCAAGTAAGTCTTGTCACCGCCAAAATACGATATGCGGTGCTGCTCCGGATGCGATGTGTTTCAAAGCTAAAAGCTAAAGGATTTCAAGTCCGGCGTACAAGGTTTTGTGTGGTGTTTTTATGAAGAAAAGCCTAACGCAACATAAAGACGTTTTTGCAGTTACCTATCCATTCGAAGCATTGAATTGGCATTTAATTTTTAGCTCCGTCATATTGTATTAAGCCTAATGTATTTCATATGTTTTCAAAAAGGGAGAAGAAGCTGTTTGTTTTCAAAAAGGGAGAAGAAGCTGTTCAAACAGATGAATGATCTAGAACTTTCTCTCGATTTTGTCTCTCTGTGGCTTTGTAAACTTTTTTTTTGCATAACTGTGTTGTCATTGATTAATTTTAATTTCGGCATATCTCTGTGTAAGCTATGTATTGAGGGAAAAGCATTTTCCCTTGTTACTCTAAATTTTCCAACAGCTGCCGGGCTCTCGAGGAACTCACGTCACAGGGGTACCCGACTCTCAAACGAGGGAACCAGTGTATCAGAAAAGTTCTGGCTTCGAAGCCATCGCATACAAAGGAGGGGCGACTGCCATCGCATGTGGTCACTGTGACTTCTGGCTTCCATATTCTGCATTGTGCCAGAGCATGCCCACCCTTTGGAAGCCTCGCCGCACAGCCATAATCACATGATCTGCGAACCCTAGCTCCTATATTCTCCATCGCTCAAGTCCAATTTCAGCATAGATAAAAAAAAGGTCACGCTTAAAGCTTTAATTATGGAAATTTTGTGAGTAAATTTCAAGTCAATGTTTAACTCATTACAATAAGACCACATGGCAGCAGTAAATAGATTCTGCAATAAAGCTATATACCACTGTCTTTTCATTCAATCAGTGTTTTGATGTTTCATGCATTTCCGCAAATAAAATACTAACAATTACATTATTAATGTACTATTAATGTAAATCCACCTCTCTTTTATTTTTAATAAACCTGGCAAAGATAAAATTATTCACGTGTAAAAAATATATGAAGCTAGATCACTTTTCTTTTTGAAATACAATATTAGGTGGATATAATGGAATCAGTTTTGCTGAAACAAATAATGATTTTTTTTTTCTTATTATTTATAAATTGTAAATTAATTACTTTATGTGGAAATTTTATTTTTTTTATTTTTTATAAAATGTAGATTGATTAATCTGAATTACAATAATAGGAATAGTAGGAATAGAACATTTATTTTAGTTAAAACTGCGTAGATTATGGAATTTTTGTGAGTAAATTTCAAGTCAATGTTTAACTCATTACAATAAGACCACATGGCAGCAGTAAATAGATTCTGCGATAAAGCTATATACCACTGTCTTTTCATTCAATCAGTGTTTTGATGTTTCATGCATTTCCGCAAATAAAATACTAACAATTACATTATTAGTGTACTATTAATGTCAATCCACCTCTCTTGTATTTTTAATAAACCTGGCAAAGATAAAATTATTCACGTGTAAAAAATATATGAAGCTAGATCACTTTTCTTTTTGAAATACAATATTAGGTGGATATAATGGAATCAGTTTTGCTGAAACAAATAATGATTTTTTTTTTCTTATTATTTATAAATTGTAAATTAATTACTTTGTGGAAATTTTATTTTTTTATTGTTTATAAAATGTAGATTGATTAATCTGAATTACAATAATAGGAATAGTAGGAATAGAACATTTATTTTAGTTAAAAAATATTTATTTTTTATTATTTATAAACTTTAAAATAATTAGTTTATTTGGAACGTTTACTCATTTTACGTAAATTGATTAATTTTAATGGATTGGTTTAAATATTTGAAAAAAAAGTAAAGGGTAATACAGAACACTTCTGATATTAAGTAATAGGTTAAATTCCCTGTAATATTTTTAATATTACATTATAAATTCAATTCTTCACCTGGATCGAAAATGATATATTGAACATGATAGTGAAAAATTAACAATATGTCTGAATAACATGAGGATAACATGAGTGACATATTGAACACGGTGGTGAATGGGTAACAATATGTCCCGTGAATGGTTAACAATGTCTGAATAACATGAGGATCTTGTGCCGAACATGAGAAACACATTTTGAAAACTCAAAATCGAGGAAAATCAAAATCGTTCACATTTAAACCAAGGAACAAAAACGGAGGTTGCCCACTGTATACTGGATATGCGATCCCCCAATGACCTCAGTGCTGACGTTAAAATCGTGTTGGGTTTGGGTTCAAACCGGACTTACTCCAGCTTGACAGATACTTGGCGTTTAACGCCACGAAGTGAAATTCAGAGAATGAAATCATTGTCGTGTTATTATATGCGTCGATATTTCAAGATTTTCGGGCAGGCTATTATATTCGTGTTATCCTAGGTTACAAGAAATAATTTATTGTTCGGAGACAACGAGCACAAGATTTTAGGGGAACATCGTAGAACTAAATAGTAGAGAGTAGAATACCCAGTAAATAACACGATATAAATAAGCTGGCTGATAAATATAAACATTTGATTTAAAAGATAGATATGACTTTGCAACTCCTTCGAGTGGTCCAAATTAAATAAATGAGCATCAACTCTTTTGAGGAGACGTATTGTTTTTTCCATCCTTGAGGTTTAGTGTGAAAGTCTAAATTGCCTTTTTTTAAGTTAATAGAGAGTCTTTGCTCTTGTAAATCATATTTTTTTTTAATGGTATAACTATCATTCAATACGCTCTTATTATCTTGTAAATGAAGTAATTAGATTTGATTCTAGAAGTCGTTCACTCCAACAAGTTAGCTATTCAACATAATCCCCACAAAAAAAACGCTTCATGAAGTTATAATTGGGTGAAGCTCAAGTCTTCATAGCTGAATGTACGATTATGATGAGAAGATCAGAAACTATACAGACTGTACTCGGCTTGATTCACTTGGCGACTGCGAAAGATATGCAATATATGAAAGTCAATTTATAGATTAAATCACAACCATTTGGTTGTTGTTGCATTTCGTGCGGGGAAACTATACCATATCGATAGTGGCTATCCTATTCATATCACCTGATACAGGTCACTTGTCCATGAAGTCGAACGAGTCGGTGATGGTGGGCAATAGCATATAGATGTGGTAATTGATTAATTTCGGTCTTGTCAAAAATATAAGAGATGTAAAGTTTATAAATAACGAGTGAAGAATTTCAGGTAATGAAAGAAAGTTATATCATTGAAAACACCAACGCAATTTAGATTCATGGTCTTCCATTATATCCTGCGTATATTTGCGGGATGGTAATTTGACACAATTCTAAAATATATAGTAGTGGAGTTGGTGGTATGTATAATATTGACAATATACAAAGCCAAGATTAAGGACAACTTTGTCAACCGATTATAAGAGGGTCATTGGAATTTAAAAGTAAATGAATCAATTTGATGTTCCATAACATTGTCGACTATGAGAAACGCAATATTCATGGTAGCTAATTCATTATAGCTCACCATTCCAGAACGGAGTAGCGAAGAACAATCGGAATCTAACCTGTTTATAAGGCATGGAAAGAGTGCTACTCATGAGGGTAGACATAGGATCAAACTTGTTTATAAGGCATGGAAATAGTGCCACTAATGATGATAGAGATGGACAAAAATTAGGATAGGGATAGAGCAAAATAAGATGGAATAGTTTTACAAATAGGTGACAATAATTTAATAATAGTTTAGAAAGATGGCTTAGTTTTACAAATAGGTAACAATAATTTAATAATAGTTTAGTTTGTTTGCATTATAGGAGATTTTATTTGTCTTGAACTTGTAAATAAGCGGACATGCATTTAAGCTGCTTTAATTATTAATATTTAATAATTAATTAATTTTATTTTTTTACTTTAATTTTTATTTTTATGTAATTTAATTAAGTCAAAATGTTTTAATTAATAATTATATAATTTAGCTAATGAAGAAAATGAATTTTTTTTGGGCATTTGTTTGGGTTAATTTTAACCAAAATCTAACCGAAATTTTGAAAAAATTTAGTTTCAATTGTTTGATTTGTAGAATTCCAGTTTCCCATGAGTTTTAAGGGTGCTAAATCCATCTATACATTCAACAAAGTATTTTAAATAACAAAAAATTACAATCATGTTTCAGAATTTTACAATAGAGTATGGTGAAAAATGTCATTTTTTCTTTTAAATTGGACTAACCCATTAATAATTATAATTACTAATTTTTCAATTTTATTGATTTTTATTTCTTTTCTTTATTTTATTTTATTTTTATGTGAATTGAAGTTAAAAAGTTTAGATAAAGTAACAGATGAGGCATTACCACATCTCTTCCTATGATTAGATAGAAAGCACATCTAAATGTAATAATCAATAAAAAAGTATTTAGATATTTATTATAACCATCAAATTCATAGTGATAGTAGACGGGGAATATGAGTAAAATACTATTTTCTAACATATAAGAAAAATTTTCAATCACATATCTCTCCTTAGATCAATAAGAAATAATTAATCTTAAAATTAATAATTTGTAATTATAACTAATTATGTAAATAAGAAAAAGTTAATCTTAAAATTAATAATTTGTAAATATAACTAAATAATTAAATTATTAGATATCAGAATTAAAAGTGAACAAAATTACTATATATTTTATTATTTAATTTTACATTTTCAATCTTTTCATAAAATTAAAAGTGAACAATATTATTATAAATTTTACTATCTAATTTTAAATTTTCAATCTTCTCGTAAATTCTTTTAAATTTTAATTTTGAATATATATATATATATATATATATATATATATATATATATATATATATATATATATATATATATAAAAGTAAAAAAATGAATATTGTCATCTATTTTTACACTGATTTATATATAAAATGACTTGTAGTGAAATATAAATTTTAAAGAGGTTGCAGATATTTTAGTATATGTCTCGTACGAACATAAGATATTCAAAAATGTGATTTCGGACCGTAATATAATACTCAGATTAGTATCATAAGAGGACAAGCGAGAGCGTGGTACAGTAATGTGGAGTGTGTTCGTGAAATGGTAAATAAATAATTCTCTAATAGCATTGGTATATAGGAGTGTAAATAGTTTTTATAAATTTTAGCTAATATATTTTTAAATTTTTGGAAAATTTAGAAATACAATTTATAATTTAATGGTGTTAAATACTAATTTAGAATGATATATATATATATATATATATATATATATATATATATATATATATATATATATATATATATATATATTTTAGAAATAAAAAAAATTGTTCAATAAAAAAAATATTTAAATACAAAAAATCATAACAATAATCATTTTATTATAAATTTATGATTAAGTTAAGCATTAAGTGTTTTCTTTGGTTGTAACATATAACTTTGTAAAAGAATAGAGAAAAATTGTGGGACAAGAGACCTACTATGGTTAATTTTTGAGACAAAAAAGCATTATTTGTTGTTCAAAGTATTTATATTTTAGAAATATTAAATAGTTCAAGTGTTGTTTCGAAACTAATTTTGTAATTGAATATACACTTTCTATTGTGCGGGGAGTTTTGTAATATTTAAGGAGAAGATTGTATCACAAATTATATTAACTATTAGTAAATCATAGAGGTTTTACAAGCTGAAATTTGGACTAGAGGGAAGAGAAGTCCAATTGATATTCTGGTCTAAATTTTATTATGATGAATATATGAAGGACATCGTCCAGTTACAGATCCAAACCAGTGGTTTTGATATAAAGAGAAAGAGAACAAATATTCTAGTTCGTACTAGAGGTTCCTTCAAGCACACCAACACATTATATCCAGCCATTCTCCACACTCCCAACCAAGAATCAAAATCCAGTACCCTAGTCATTACAGATGCTCATAAACAAAAAATTAAGCATCAAATTGTCAGATGGGAATACCTCATTTTTCTTGAAAATTACGTACTAGATCTACCACGGTCTCCAAAATCCAGAACATTGAGACTTCTTAGATACAAGAAGGAACCTTTAAGGCTACTTTGTCCTTCCCTAGAATATATACTCTGAATTGAAAAAGAATACAAGAAGTTTTCCAAAATTCAAAACACCATGTTATCCCCAATCTTATTTCATGCCAACCATCTTGTTCCAAATCATCATCTGTATATACCCCATATGTAAATTTTTCACATGTTGATTTTTCTGAACTCACTTAGTTATTGCACTTTTCTACTCTTGAAGTAAAATGCCATGATTTTCAGTCAGTAGTTTTCCTACAGTCTCTCACAAACCTTGTTCTCCATCAGAATCATAATACCAGGACTAGAGAAGCCGTCCCACTACTACTGTCAATTCATGTCCAAACCCAAAATGTTTTGACATTCCATTTCCTCATGATATCGTCCTGATGATTCATCAATTACAAACTTTGGAAAATGAAGATCCTCGTCTCACTGATATGTTTAGTAAAATGTGCCCTCTGGGTATCTCAGAAAGGTATGGCATAGGATATCTCAAAAAGTTAGAGAGTCTAATACCATCCTCAATATTCGAGAATTTTGTTCCATGGGACTGTAAGAAACCATCAAATCGAGAGATGTGTAAGTTATTCTCCCTTATGGATGGGTGTCCCAAATATAAAAACCAACACTAAATGAATGATTAATATGCTAAATTGGGATCTCTACACACATCTAAGTCTAGATAATTTGATCTCACCTCCGATAGTAAAATATGCTCTTTCCCTGAAATGGAAAGAGTAAATGGAAGAAACAAACTCATGGACCTCCTTTTATATCTGGGAAAAAATTAAGAGAACACTCAGAAGTACATATGTCAGATGTTGAAACTTCATCTGCACAGAAAATTTTTTGGACAAAATGTGATGGAAGCAAGCTAGAGACCAATACCACATTCCCACAACACAAGGGAATTTTTCTAGGAGAAGATAGAAATACAACTAAAGAAATTCCTTTAGTCTTGAAGGATGATTCGGCCCTAGGAATAGATGGAAGGAACCAAAAAGCCAGTGAACAGATAAACTAGACCAATACAACAATCAAAGGGCTAAAAATGAATATGGTTAAAATCCATGAACAAAGAGAATGCTTTGACTCATTATCAATGGATGTACATACTGTAAATAAAACCGTGAATGATGTTAATTTCACAGTATTGATATTAAAAGGGTTTTTCAGAGAATCTTCAGCACAGATTGAAAACATAGAAATAAAGGTAGATTAAGAGTTTGGATACACCAAGACCCTTATAGGAGAGATTTATGAAAATTTTGAAAGACTTTTCATATCTCCTAAAGACAAGAATATCCCATGATGCAGGAGCATCAAAGCTAAATTTTCATTATTCAATTGTGTAATTAAGGGGGTGAGATATTTTCATTATTTTATTAATTAATTTTCTCATTTTTAATAAATTAGGAGAGAAATTATAAATGTGAGCATTATTGTAAATATTCCTTAAATAATTAAGGATATGAGTGGATTTGAATTAAGTAGATAATCTAGGGATTAGAAATTCCATAAATGGGACTTAGTTGAGACGAAAAAAAAGATAAATATAAATTAGATTTTAAGTTGAGATTTGTGTGGAGGAATTTATGGAGTGAAATAAATAAATTATTTATGTATAAATAGGAGGGTTTTGTGAGGATGAAAAAAAACTGAGAGAAGTGAGGAGAGTGAGGAATAGAGAGGGAGTCAGAGAAATGTTTTGAAGGGCCCAGAGCCAAGAGGCCGTCCATTGTAATACTTTTCTGAAGATTTTTTATGTTTTAAATCAGTATTTTTATTATGTGGCTCTCTTCCCCTTTATGTATATATTGCACACCATCATTTTTTTGTTTAATGAAGAATTATATGAGATTTTTTATTAAGAAGGAAGAACTCATGTTTTTTATATGCTAGGATATGTTTAACCCATAACACTAGCATCATTTGGTATCAAAGCCGAAGATCCATGCCTGGTGAGGTGCGATTGGAGGTCTTGGAGGTAATATCATGCATGTGATATTTATGTTTCAAAATTGTTTCTCTATAAATCTACTGCCTATGTGGTAAATGCATCGGCATTGAAGAAGTCAGTAGATTTTTCTGTTTGGGTAAAATCATTGTTGAATTCTGCAATTGTGTGGACCTAGGGAGAAATACTGTGTGGACTGAGTGCAAAGGTAGGAATGTGAACGCAACGCTGGAGTCGACCAGCTTCGATTGGAAATCTACAATTGTAGATTAAAATGGTCGTGGATGGTGAACACAAAATATTGAAGGGAAATACCATAGAGATCACATGCCAATTGTTGAATTCCGCCTTCGCATCGACACCACGACATTGATACAGGTATATGGTTTTTTTTGCAAGTCATTGTAATGTGATGTCATAGCATAAATGTGACAGAGTTCTGTTGAGGTCGAATTGGAAAACAACCAACACATAAATTCGTGCGAATTTAGAGTGGAGAAGCTGCGATGTTGGGTGGAGGCATAAAGGAAGATGAGAGCAGATGATAGTAAACCACCCCTGTAAAAAATAAGTGAGCAATTTGGCAAGTGAAAATTCCATTCTGCCTTCAATACTAAGTTGATAGTGCTTGCAATTTCAATTGGAGCAACGCGGAAGTATCCAATGTAGAAATTGCTCATTCATATGGTAACGTTCCCTTGAATTTGTGTCTACATTGCCAAGCTTTTGGGGTTATGAGAATATAACAGAAATTACAAACCATAGGTTGCATTAGTGCGTAAATTGCATAATGGTACCCATTCCTTTGTGGACCGCGGCCTGAATGAGGAAGAATGGAGCTTTGATGGAAAATGTGGGCCGAGTCTCTGATATGGAGTGGATGAGAGCATTGGGAGTTGAGATCTCCTGAGCATAGAGATCGGTGTGAGTGTAGAAATCGAACTGAGAGATCGATGGTTGCCATGCCTACAACTTAAATTCTTCATTGCATTATTCATTATAAATGGTATGATTTTCGTTGTCTATTGAAATCCTAGTATAATTCGAAACACATGGTATATTTGACCATGAATTTGTCAAAAAGAGACAGTTGAACATGTTGGAAAGCTAAACAATGAGAGAAACTGGAGGATGTTGGAGATAGACCGGACAAAAGGTTGTGTGTTCGATGTTTTTTTCTTTGTGTCAACAAGCACGCCTTTCTGAAGAGACTGCATGAACAGTTGGACATTTTCACCATGGAAATATAGAGAAGTTCCATAATGAAAAATGTGTGTTGAAGGTTGTACACCAAGTCGATGTGCAGGCCTAACTGTGAATATGAGCTAATTCTTTGATGCTGGCACCGTGGAAGTGTGGTGTAGCATTGCAAGAGGCACACAAGTGGAGCCATGGTGTGAATTGGTGCATATAACACTGCACGCATTGGATGAGAACTCAGCAAACATGAGCATAGGTTGTGATACCACTACACACATAGTGTGGACCATTCCTGAGCGGAGGCTATGAGACTTGGCCGCACACAGACCCAAGGGTAAACATCCACAAGAGAAATCACAACACGTAGCGGAAGTGTGGTGTGGAAATATTAAAGTAGCACGACATAAGGCCATGGAAACACAATTTTGTGATCCGTAGCACACACAGAAAAACTATGCCATACGTGTGAAATTAGATTTTGGTCACAAATGCTGAAAGATGGAGGGTATTTGTTGTAGAATTGTTATTTACATGTTTGGTTTGGATTCTACTCTTCGTATTTGGTTGTTGAGAAGGTGATTGTAACCACCAAAAAAAACGAAAATGATTAATATATTAGAAATCTCAAGTGATAGATCATTTACTGTCTCTTGGAAGGTAGTTCTCATTTTTTTTTTATGCAAAAGCAGAGTGTTTGTTCTGATCTACCAATTTTCAGAAATATGTCATTTTTCTGAAAATGAGGTGGAGAGGATATAGCTGATGCAGCATGAGGTGAAAGTCAAAATCGACGGTGGAGATTGGAAGAGGAGCCTCGAGATATGTGTGGCCTATTGATCGTGAAATCATTGGATTGAAGGATTGGTAAGTTATAAAGTGTTATGTTGACTTTATAACATAAAATTTGGGTGAAATTAAATCCAGTAAGGGATTGTGACGTAACACCCCAAATTTATGTGTTTAAGTGAGAGCTAGACATTTGAATTTTAAATCCTAAGGGGAGTGGACCCCAAAGGGAAAATAAATTGTGAATGTAATTAAGTATTTGCTTGAGGAAATAAATAAAAATGATGATTGTGCAAATTGGCCAAAATGAGATTTATGAGATCACTTGCTAAATCCATGAGGATGGATAAAGCAAATAATTCCCCAAAAATCTTTCAAAAATCCTTGAAAGAAATTAAATTAAATTTAGATTTTCTTTTGTGATGGAAAATCTGGATTTCCCCAATGATGAGGAAAGTAGTTGGGAAGAGGTCAAAAAGCTGGAAAAGTTGAGGAAAAGCTTGAAACAGCTTTAAAGAATCCAAAAAATGGGAAGCCTAGGCAAATAGGAAGAAAGGCATCCTGCTATTCTGGACGCAGAATTAGAAACAGGCTTGGGGAAAATAGCTTAAATAAGATGCTCCTATACAGATTGGGGGTTGATCTGTTGTAGGAGGGATCTCAGCTCGGGGGTGAATCCTGGAGATAGACGGATTCTAAGGTTCGGAGGTTGGTCAATTGCAAGAGTGGTATGTTTCTGAATTTATGGTTGTGTTTACTTTATCTAGTATGAATTGGCTACATATAAAAATTGATTTATTTATAAATGTTAAATTCTACATTTAGCAGTAGTAATCATAAAGAATTATCCTTGGAATCTCTGCATAGTTGTAGAAAACAAACCTGTAGATATGCATCCAGCAAAATTTTTAAACCATTGCTGGTTCAAATCTGAGGACTATTATTTCTACAGGAAAAATGGTGAGTTAACTTTAATCTGCTTCTTCTTATAAGATAATTTTCGTACTTCCATACCTAATATAGAGAAATCTACAATCCGAGTATAAAAAAAAAAATTGGAAACACCATAACATAATATACTAGTACTTTACAAACATTAAATTTCCCAGAAGGAGAAACTGAGAGAAACAAAAAGAAAAGAATCTCGTTTAATACTAGGGTCAGCAAGATTGCATTTAGAGAAAATTCTGGAATCCACATTATTTCCCCATGGACACTGCAGACGAAAGAACATTAGTGAAGTTGAAATTTGAGGCATTAACCGAAATTACCGCTTGGATAGATATAATACTTATAACCCAATCGAAACAAAAAACAAGGAACCTTCATTTCTCAGTTAACGGAATTAGTATGATTTAATAACTTTGATAATTATCCATTCGCATGAGAGGCCTAAGTTAAATGGATGAGGAAAATTGCGTAGCTATGTCTGCATCATATTAGAATTATTCTTACTGTATGACCGCCATAGGATCTGCTAGATCTGGAAAAAAAAAAAAAATCATTACCCATTACAGATTGCTAGAAAGCATTCGGTGTATCCCTTTAGTGATGACAATGGAGGTTACGAATTTCCAATACCTGTGTAAACATCAAGTTCAGGTAAAACGGTGCATGCCTGTAGATATTTAGTTCGCCATTGAAAAACGAAACTGTATTATGCCTATTAGTGCCGACCTCACAGAGATGTATCAACAAGAAAAAAAAACAATGGATAGTACATATATTTTAAAACGTCAGTACAGCAGTAATATTTCTAATTGGTAATGGACTCCGTTTAGTTGTAGTCGTAGTTAAAGTATTATCCACATAAATATCATATTTCTCATTCTTTTCCTGAACCAGGAAATATAATTATTTCTCTTAAAATAAATGTTTGGTATAACAATGTTAATAGCATATTAGCTTAATAACAGTGTTTAATAGATTCAACACAAGCTGGAGTCCCATTTAAAAATATACGGAAAACGAAATCAAACTAGGAACAATAGTGCGTATATTGGGCAACTGCCGAGAGTTTATGCGTAAGGCCACCTACCCTGAACTCTGCTATTGATGCGATCCCGATGGAGGTGCGAACTCAAACGATACATATCGCACTATAGCCAGGATATTAAACATAATCACCTCTGGAAAATGAGGATTTTCTAGTACTTAATGAAAAGAAAAATGAAATAACTGCGCTGGGGAAGCGCGGCACTCAAATAAGCCCACGGCTCTAAATATTTTCATACAGACAGGATTCCAGTAACCGAACGCACGTAATAGAACAAACGATAAACAAAATTTCTATGACAATCCCTACTACATCTCAATCGCACGGATGGAATTTGGATGGGTAATAAACTTGTACATCGATTCAGCCTAAAACTGGAGTTAACAGAAATGAAAAAAAAACTAGTGACTAGGGGCAGTTATGTGGTACCTGTAACAAACCCAAACGTGCCATAAATAACTTACAAACACAGAATTTAAATAAGTTCATTTACCATCGTAAACAGGAAAGAAGAGTTGGAACGAGAATGGACGTTCTTACCAGAAGGAAAAGGGCAACGCGAGACAACCAGCGTTCGTCCCATGAAAATAATATTGCCTTTTCACTTGGTTATCAAACCCTGTATTCGCCATTAGAGGGAACAATAATGACCGAAAGAAAAACAAACACTGAACTAGTTAGCGTAGTGGAGAAATACACGATTGAAAGAACAATAAGCATAGAAGAAATAAAGATTTCAGTCCTGTGCCGAAACCAACCAGAAAAACAACCCGACCCTTTATTACAAGAAAATCTACGCGTGAATGACAAAGAAGAGGAGCGATTCAGAAAATTTGATTACCAATATGCCGGTTGTGAATCGCGCGCCTTTGGCATGCACGACAACCGATCCAGATTTTGCAGACTGGAGTAAGAAGTTAATGCGAGTTGTGAAGAGAACTAAACATGGGGATATGGAATAACAATGACCCGAGTTGGGGTTTAAAATGGGAAACCGCAGCCCTGATAGCATGGATCGATAATGGTACACACGGGAGCTCGATTCAGGTTTAGCGTGGATGGCAGAGACTCAAACCCTAAACTGCAACGACAGAGAGCTGCACGAAATCCAGAGGAGGATTTTAAAAATCATGACGAGTAGGTAAACCAGTACCATTCCATAGTATTTGATTCTATTCAGCTCTAATTTCGAGCATCGCGTAGGCGGAATTTTGGCTAAGCTCTGCGCCCCCTTCCTGCGGAAGTGACCCTTACTAATGACAACTTACAGCTGTTGTTAAAATGTGCTGGTTTCACCGAGTACAGTACAGTGGTTGAAAACCTAATTCTCCCGAGGTGGGAGAAAGCAAACGCCAACCTGTAACTTTGAAAATTTCATCACATTAGAGTGGAACGTGTGTATCTTTCTCCCATGCCAGACTGACTGAAGTGCTGCGGTGAGTACAAAAAAAAAAAAGAGCTAAACGCAGACCGTCGCCGCGGCCGGTGAACCAAATGACCACTCCAACAAACAAACAAACTCATTATTTCACTACGTACCAAAAAGGTGAGGGATTTTAATATGGGTGGTTTATAAGAAATTATAACCGGGAGAGAGATCGCGTGTGGATCTTATATTAATGTAGTGGGTACATAAAAGATATATGGTGAGATTTTAGATCTCGGGGGTAACATTCAAACGTTAATTATATTGAGGGGGAGCGTATCCATATACCACCGTGATATATATATAGTGTAGGTTTTATATAACCATTACATATATCGTCCATCATATATTATGTGAAGTTAAATGGTAATATAATAAACTTATATTATGCGAATTGGAATGGTGATATAATAATCTTATATTATGTGGATTTAAATGGAAATATAATAATCTTATATTAGGTGAATTTAAATGGTAAGATGTGATGATTTTAATGAGTAGGATAATAAATACCTATATATATATATATATATATATATATATATATATATATATATATATATGTATGTATATATATATATATATATATAATTGGATCTAAAATAGAAGCGAAAGGTTACCAAGTAAAGATTTTAAGGGGTACTATAACTAATAGAGGCCAAAGAGGATACAATATCTTGGACCATAATTATATAAAGAAAAAAAAAAAAAATTTGGAGGTGTGACAAATGGTATCAGAGCCCAAGTTGCAAAAACTGGGCTGTTGTTATTGTGCTCACTGAATTCTGAATGTTATTGAACATTGTAGAGATTGTTTTTTTATTTTACTGATAAAAATTATGAGTTTGTACAGTGGTGCTAAAATGGCTGAAGGTGGAGGAATTTATATGGATCTGCATGATGAGTTTGCTACACCAGATCCCAATGCCCCGGTAATGGCTATGTTGCACAGGATGCAACGAGAATTGGCTGAACTAAGAAGCCAAAATGACATGTTGTCATCAGCCAGTAAGGAGCAGGAAAATCTCATCAGAGAACTAACTTCCCGGAACAGCCAGGAAGGTGAAGGTTCTGGAAAGAGAAAGATGGATGAGTCTGATGATGATGATGCTACTAGACATCAACATAAACAGAAAAGAGAATTGCAGGGGGAATTCCGAAAGATCAAACCTCCCTCCTATGATGGGGAGAAGGAGGAGGACGCTGAAGCTTGGTTGTTGAACATGATTAAGTATTTCCAAGTTTATGAATATGAGAGCAATCTGAAGGCCAGATTAGTTGTGTGCCAGCTACAAGGTAAAGCTACTCTGTGGTGGGAGGAGACAAAAATGGTGCATGCCATTGATGAAAATACAATTACTTGGGAAGATTTCCAGGTTAAGTTCAAAAATCGTTATTTGAACGAGCATTATTATGATGATAAAGCAAAAGAATTCCATGAACTTAGATTAGGACAGCTCACTATCGATGAGTTTGTCACTAAGTTTACCAATTTATTGAGATATGTCCCTTATATCAGAGAAGAGAAGGAAAAGGTCCAAAGGTTTTTGAATTGTTTGCCTACTGTATATAAAGAGAAAATTGAGTTTGACAACTCAAAGACAATGGATGAAGCGGTTAGAAAAGCAAGATTATGCTATCAACAATTTAAAGGAAAGGTTGAACAAGGGAAAAGCTGGGTGAACAAGGGTGAGTTCAAGGGGAAAAGAAAAAAGCCAACATATTTAAAAAAATTTGGCAGAGATCATCAGCAGAAAAAGTTTAATAAACCCAAAGAAAGCCAAACTGCTCAATCCCAAGTGGCTTCAAAACAAGTAGATGGGGACAAGAAAAAGGAAGGGACAGTCAGAATGAAGAAACCCTTGAAATGTTGGGGCTGTGGAGAACCCCATATTTTGAGGGACTGTCCTCATCGAAATATTCATATGATCAGCAGAGAGCGAGAGGCGACAACAGTAAATGACATAGCCAGAAATATACCAACTATCAGTGCAACCTTGGAAAATCGGCAAGCAGAACATCAAGCAACCATGGTGGAAATGGAGGGTAATATTTCTGACCTACCTGTTACTGTTTTGATTGATCCGGGTGCTTCTTTGAGTTACATTAGTCCTGGAATTGTAGAAAAATGTAAAATTAAACCTGAAAAATTTCAGCAGTCATGGTTGGTACAGCTGGCCACTGGGACTAAGAGAAAAGTAACACATAAATTGCCCAAAACAGCAATCCAATTAAATGGTTTTCCAACAGAAGTAAATCTGAACATACTGCCGTTAGGATCCTATGACTTGCTGATAGGAATGGATTGGCTGGAAAAGAAGAAAGCCCTGATGAACTACTGGGATAAAACCCTGCATTGTGTGGATGAAGAAGGGAAACCTTTTACTCTAAAAGGAAAACCAAAATCCATTTCAGTAAGACAAATATCAGCCTTACAGTTAAAACGAACAGCTAGAAAAGGATACCAAGTTTATGCAGTACATGTGGAGGAAGTAGAACAGAAAACAGGTGAAGAGTTGTTGAATGAGTTACCGGTGGTAAGGGAATTTAAAGAAGTATTTCGAGATGAGATTCCTCATCTTCCTCCCAAAAGAGAACTTGACTTTACAATCAATCTGGTTCCGGGAGCAACCCCTGTTTCCCGAGCCCCTTACCGAATGAGTCCTCCTGAACTTATGGAACTGAAAATGCGATTGCAAGAATTGCTAGATAAAGGTTATATCAGACCAAGTGTGTCTCCTTGGGGAGCACCGGTTTTATTTTTGAAAAAGAAAGGTGGAACTTTTAGGATGTGTATTGACTATCGCCAACTGAACAAGTTGACCATTAAGAATAGATACCCTTTACCTAGAATTGATGATCTTTTCGATCAGGTGAGAGGAGCTTCAGTATTTTCAAAGATTGACTTAAGAACTGGTTATCATCAGCTCAGAATCAAGGAAGAAGACATCAGCAAAACAACCTTTCGAACCAGGTATGGACACTACGAATTTGTAGTCCTACCTTTTGGTTTGAAAAATGCCCCTGCCACCTTCATGTGCCTGATGAATAGTGTGTTAAATAAGTATTTGGATAAATTTGTGCTGGTGTTCATAGATGATATTTTGGTCTACTCCAAAAATGAGGAGGAACATAAAGAACATTTGAGCATAGTATTGCAAACTCTGAAGGAAAACCAGTTATATGCCAAGTTCAGCAAATGTGAATTTTATAAGGATAAGATTCAATACTTGGGCCATATTATTTCTGAACAAGGCCTTGCTGTTGACCCTGAAAAAATAAAGGCTATAAAGGAATGGCCTGTACCAACTGATGTTTCAGCAGTAAGGTCATTTATGGGGATCGCAGGTTATTATCGCAGATTTGTGGAGAGATTTTCTGCCATAGCACATCCCATAACATCATTACAAAGAAAGGGTGTCAAATTTGAATGGACAAATAAATGCAAAAACAGCTTTGACCAATTAAAACTGGAACTCACTACAGCCCCTATACTAAAAATTGCAGATCCTGACAAGGAATTTGTTGTGTGTACAGATGCTTGTAGAGAGGGGTTGGGTGGGGTCCTTTTACAGGAAAATTCAGTTATTGCCTATGAATCTAGGAAACTGAAAATACATGAACAGAATTACAGTGCTTATGATTTAGAATTTGCAGCTGTTATCCATGCTTTGAAAATGTGGCGGCACTATCTTCTTGGGAAAAAGTTTACATTGATGACTGATCATATTAGTCTCAAATATTTCTTCTCCCAAACTGATCTGAATGCAAGACAAGCCAGATGGCTATCCTTTTTAAGTGAATTTGATATGGACATAAAACATATCAAGGGAAAAGAAAATAAAGTTGCTGATGCATTAAGTAGGAATGCTTGTCAGAATCTAAACAGCATTGGAAGTAGTGCTCAGATAGAGGTAGAAGAGTTGGTGAGAAAAGCAGCAAATCAAGATCCAAATTCTGACACACTCTTAGTGAAATTACTGAAAAAGGAGAAGACTGAGTTCACTCAAAACCAAAAAGGGCTACTTTGTTATAAAAATAGGTTGTATATTCCCAATGTAGAGTCCTTAAAAAGGGAAATTATGGATGAATATCACAAACAGCCATACGCAGGACATCCAGGATATCAGAAAATGCTAACAACCTTGAAAAAGAAGTTGTTCTGGCCAGGAATGAAGAGAGATGTTGCAGAATATTTAAGTAAGTGCATGGAATGTCAACTAGTCAAAGTTGAGCATCAACATCCGGCTGGTCTTCTAAATCCTTTGCCAATTGCAGAATGGAAATTGGACACAGTTTCCATGGATTTTATAACAGGACTACCTAAAACTAAATACCAACATGATTCTGTAATGGTGGTAGTAGACACTCTAACAAAAGTTGCCCACTTTATACGAGTGAAATCTACCTTTGGTACAACTCAAGTAGCGAATGTGTTCCTGAAAGAAGTAGTAAGGCTTCATGGAGTTCCAAAAGTAATTGTGTCAGACAGAGATGCTAAGTTTACAACAACGTTCTGGAAAGGCCTATTTGGAGGTATGGGCACTAAATTGAATTTTAGCACAGCCTATCACCCTCAGACTAACGGGCAGACCGAGAGAACTAATCAGATTTTAGAGGATATGTTGAGAATGTATCTGATGGATAGGCCCTCAAAGTGGGAAGATTATCTACACTTAGCTGAATTTTCCTATAATAACAACTACCAATCCTCTATCAAGATGAGTCCGTTTGAGGCATTATATGGACGAAAGTGTCGTACTCCTTTGAGCTGGAGCCAACCAGATGATAAACTAGTGTTGGGGCCAGAAGCATTACAAGAAATGAAAACAATTGTTAAACAGATACAAGGAAACATCAAGACAACACAAGATCGCCAGAAGAACTATGCTGATAAGAAGCGAATACACAGAGAATTTAAAGTGGGGGATCATGTGTATTTGCGTATTAAACCAAAAAAGAGTACACTTTATGCTGGAAGTTGTGCAAAACTGGCGCCTAGATATTGTGGTCCTTTTGAAGTGTTAGAAAGGGTGGGACCAGTGGCTTATAAGCTGGCCTTACCACCCCATGTTAGAGTTCATGATGTGTTTCATGTTTCGTTATTAAAAAAATATGTGCATGATGATTCTCACATAGTTGATTGGACCGTTGTACAGGTGGAACCAGAAGGGGATTTTCTGCCAGAACCACTTCAAATATTGGAGTGGGAAGAAATTGAATTGAGAAACAGAACGGTAGCCAGAGTAAAGGTGCAGTGGAAGCACTTTACTATGGAAGAAGCTACCTGGGAAAGAGAAGATGAAATGATGGAAAGATATCCATTTTTGTTTAAAGGAAAAAAAAATGAACTCTAGCAGTTGAATAACAACACCGATATGACGCAAGCTCCTAGTTACGAATGAAAGACTTGGGATAAGAGCCTACCTGGATTCCAGCGCTAGATCTGAAGAAGAAGATGTCCCCGTCCTTCAGCCCTGGCAGATCACAATCCTTCCACGATCTCCGTGGACGAACACCTGCACACAGAAGAGACGAACAGATACATGCATAGGAACCAGCATACGTAACTAAATATCGGTCAGAAAAGATATTACTCGCATTAACATGATTGCAAAAAGAGTGGAACCATAATCATAGTCATCTATTAAAGTAATAAACGAATAGAAGTTACAACCGAGTTCTGACGTCGCAGCCTCCTTCGTACGGGTCCCCGGTTGTCCACGTCTCGTAAAGCTCGCCAAGGAAAGGGAAACCTCTCCAGAGTCTCGTAACAATGGTCTCCTTGCTTAATGGGCCTTAAGGGAAAGAAGGGATTCTTTACAGCACAAAGGCACTTGGGAAATAGGGAGATGCAAAGCTTCAGCACTTCAAGACTAGCTTACCATGGATCTGAGCAAGCTTTTATAGATGGGGAAGGAGGGAGTTGGGATCCCTATTATTATGGGATTGGCCTTATCAACAAGGAAGGTTCCATAGAAGGTGGCAAAACTACTTCCTTTCCATAGAACTCCCGTAGCCAAACCTCCCAACTCAAGATAGGCAGTGGTTGTGAGTTTGTTTGAACTCAAATTCCGCCATCCATATATAAAAAACAGTCCCTAAAATGGGTGGCGCGATTGCTGCTCTATGACGGAGCGCCAAGTGGCGCGACCTCTTTACAGGATTTCCCTGAGTGGCGCGAGTACTGAACTGTCTACCCGCGCCAATGCAAAAAGAGCTGTTTTTCATGGATTTTGCAGGGAGATGTCTCAAGGGGAAATGAAGCTCATACTCAGAGGGATGCAATGATGATGTTTTCAGTGCATGACAGTGTTCACAGGTCACGTTATGGGTCCTCCATTGTGCGGGACGGGGAATGGTAGGGACGGTGACAAATGACTGTGTAACAGATGCCCCCTAAAGCATGAGGCCCGAGAGAGAGAGGGGTGAAATGCTTTACGAGAACATGTCCAACTGAAGGCCCGCCGTCGGAAAACCTGCACAGAAAGATACAACTGATATCTCAAGTACATGATGTATATATATGGTATGGACGCAGCCATCCGAACAGAGTATGCTATAATCCGGATCCGGGGTATGGGCGCAGCCATCCAACTAAGATCAAACAAATAGACTCAGGTATGGTCGCAGCCATCCAATCATTGAGTCATGTACATAATGACCATAATCCACAGTCGCAGCCTGGATTACAACAGACACAATCCAGGGTCTTGCGCTCCATCTCGACCCAAACAAGTACAAGTTCTAGCATGCGAATGTGTGAGCTGATGTCGAACATGCAAGAACATCGTCTGATTACCAGCCAATAATGAAAGACGTTAACAGACGCGAGAGAAACCACCAATAATGACGATGGTCCTCAAGGTACTACAGGTACAATCTACGGCGTGTGAATAAATGAGCTGACGTCGAACACCCGCAGAATCATCCGATCGGAGGCCAATAATGAAAACCTCTCGTCGATTGCGACGAACCTGCCATTAAGGCATGCAGGCTCCAAGGTACCATCAGGAGTCTCTAGACCAACTTCCTGGATAATGAGTTGAAGTCGACAGGAAGTGACCTTAATCGAAGGTGGGCCATAATGATTCCCACATCATCGACACGAGACAGAGGAACATAATGTTTTGTTGTGAATCAGGACCATATGAGAAACAGAGGAAGGTTGATATTTGCAGAGGCCAACTTCTCTTGAACATATAAACGGCACGACAATGGACTCGGCAGTATTTGACATCAACGGATCAAAGGTCATGGCGACGAGGCAGTGAACAGATGAGAGGTCAAAAGAGATTACCCAAACCCATGGAAGCAAAGTGAAGCAGCGAGATGAGATGTCCCCAACCCGACACGAATGCTGACAAGTGCCATGTTCAAGAGCGACATACTGCCGACGACAACGACGATGGTTCCATTTTTCCCCCACCATTTCTGGCGAGTACCCCAATTATTTTTGATAACAAGCTTGAAGGGGATAGCATATGCTTGTGATATAAGTCCGCCCTTCGGGCGAATCCATCCTAGTGCATTTAACGAGTCCTAGGAAGGAGAAGCTCGGAGAACGTCATTTCGACGGAATCCAATGTCATCAGGGTTTAACGAGTCTGACAAAGGAAGAACTCGGCGTCTTTTCATGTTTAGAGAGTTTGAAAAGACAGCAGAAAAGAAAACTCCACGGGTCCCTTTTCGTAAATAGTTTCCCAGATCCGAAAAGGTAGAAAACAATATCCGGGAAAACCTCCTAGTCGCGATAGGCTAGGGTATTCCTTTTTCGTAATCGATCCAGCCCAGCCCGAAAAAGGGTTAAACTTATACTGGGTGAATGTCGATTCGTGTCCATTTTAACGAGATCGAAACGACAAGGGCCTCGGCGATCTTTTCATATTTAGGGAGTCAGAAAAGAGCTGAAAGATGACTCCAGAGTGACTTTTTCGTGTATTTACCGAGTCCGAAAAAGTATAAAATACAACTCGTTTCCACCTTCTAAGTCGCAAAAACCTGTCACTGCACATACCCAACAAGCGTAAAATCCATTTCCGACATAATACATGCAAATATTTGACAATAAATAACTTTAAAAACTCATTTTAACGTCGAAAAGTTATAAATATGTCCAATGGTAAAAAATGAAATTACTTTTTACTATTTACCTTGTGGAGAGTAGCAGTGGTCCATTTGGAGCAGAATCTTCTGACGGCGATCGCGACCGATCCAGGCAACCATTCAGCGTCTCGTCTGTGACAGGTAAGAGGCCTCCTTTTCTCTTTCTTTCCATGTATTTTTTAATGAATTCCCTTAAAAAACCAGCTCTGTAAGGGCACTCTTGAATTTTTAGGGCCGGCCCAAGTGGCGCGGGTATCGGGCACGGACCCGCGCCACTGAGCTCTTTTCATCAAAGGGCCCGCGCCACGTGGCGCGACTGTCAGAAAAACAGTCGCGCCAGCGGCGCAACCCAAATTTCCGCCTAAAAAACCCCTATTTATGCCAAATTTTTCGAATTTTTGAGCTTACAGAAGATCTAATTAAGGGCTTTGAACCATGTGAATGCAGATAAACAGTCAGAATGGTGATTGAATGGAAGGAACGGGAACATGGAGACGAGGACGAAGAGGCCATGCAAAATGAGAATTGCATGAATGCTCTAAGGGACTGTGGCTTAAAGAAATTCTTCCTCATGCCATGCTTACGAGCTCAGCCTGAGCTCCTCCAATATTTGATCAACCTCTGGGATGAAAATGACCAGGTATTCAGAATACGAGACCAGGTGTTGGAATTGGAGGTCACCGACATTTACTTTTTTACCGGATTATCCCGCAGGGGTCCAATCCCTGTACTGACTGGGAGCAGACCATCAGGGGAGAAGATGGAAGAAGTAATGGCGCGGGTGTGCCGTGGGGCACAAACAGGAACAGGGAGTAGGAAGGTGTACATCTCGACCATCCCCGACCTAGCACTGAGAGTTGTACTCCACACCATTACGCGGGCTGCTGGATCGCAGGCACCGCACGAGGCTACAAAGACTCAACTCTTACTGGCCTCAGAATGCATGGGTCCCCGACTGTATGACTGGGCAACAGCTGTCACCGTTAACATGAAAAGGCAGCTCACAAAGTGCAAAAAGGGAAAACTGAAGCAGTTTGGGTATGGTTCCATCTTGGTGTCGTTCATTCTGGAACGCATACCAACCTTCCAGGGCCAAGAGGCCCCTGTGGCGAGTCCAGTACCACGAGAGCCGAGAATGGCTCGCTGGGCAGCACTGATGCCCAGATCTGGAGGCGGGCAACCGATGTCCTGGAAGCCCGAGTTCTTCAGATGGATACGGCGCCAACTGATCGTTGTGGAAGATTGGCCCTATGCGGGAACTGACTTTACAGGGGACCCGGATCTCCCGCTACCAGAAGGAGACCACTGGGACGAAGAGCTGGGTAAGACCTCATATTTTGATTTTATGTTTATATGATTTTTATTAATACACAGTTGTCTTAACACAAATATACATGCATGCAGATGTAGGACCTGAGAGACCAGCCGGGATGTCTCCTATCTTCCGGAGGACACAGCTCGCCCCTGAGATCCAGGGGGAAGGTGCCGGAGGAGGGGCCCTGGTTCAGAACCTTGAGGGGATCGTTCATGGGATCCCAGACTATGCCCGACTGTCAGATGTACCACTGGAGTACCAGCGCCATACGGTGGGAGTCCCAAATCGGCTCCACCGAATCCTGAGGCGGCTAGTGCGTGCAGTAACGTGCTATCATGAGCACCATGCTGATTAGTCTCTAGGATTTAGCCACGCCTATTTTTTGAGAGACTCAGTGTCTCCGGATGTATTAAGACACTTATGTATATTTTTTGAGTTTTATGTGACACGCTTCTATGTAAACATTTCGATATCTATATATGCATATCTATTTCTGGATGAGTCTTCTTTACATGTGATGATGATTTATAAATTGCGCAAATGTCTATCTAACACCAAATTTGCTACTGTATCTGCTAATGCATTCAAATGTCTGGGCATATGATGATATGTAATATATTCAAAATTCCTTTCCAGTAATCGAATACGCAAATACAATCGTAAAATGGACGGGTTTCTTACCGAATAGTGCCCGTTCAGCTGCAACACTACAAGCTGTGAATCTAGGTACACGAGCAATTCGCGGATACCAAGGTTTATTGCCTCGGTTAATAATTCCAACACGACGCTATATTCCACGATATTGTTCGTGGTACGTCCTAAACAAACACCTTGCAGGTCGATCAACTCACCAGCAGGATCGTAGATTACCCAGGCTGCAGAAGACAGATTCCTGGTACTGCGGGAGGCACCGTCCGCGAAACCAACAAATGGATGAGTAGACATCTGCGCAACCAGGAAGACCCGATCAGCAGAAAGACGTTTACAAAGCACACCACACCATGCACACAAATGACAATCACACACCTATGTACACACACCACACCAAGAAATCATTTCAGGCGTAGTACTTCTTAAGGTACAGCCCATTTCTGGGCTGCGCCAACGGAACTCCTTCGTAGTCTATAAGCTCATAAGCCCCATTTTTCAAAACACGTTTTACTATATAGGGACCGTGCCACATGGGCTGGAGTTTACCGGCACCAAGCTTATCATGTGCCTGATCGTACAAGAGGACTAGGTCTCCTTCAATGAAAGAACGGGGAGAAATAGATTGATCAAAATGAGATTTGACCCTCTTCTTTTGTGCTTCGATGATCAAAGCAGCTAGACGACGGGTTTCATCCAACCGTTCAAGATACAGAAGACGCTCTTCCTCAGGAGAAGTATCCTGTAAGAGCTCCACAGCTAACTTAAGCGAAGGAATTTCACATTCAACCGGCAAAGTAGCTTCCAGACCGTACACCAGTTGGAATGGTGTGAATCCGGTTGCACTTTTCGCAGATGTTCGGTATGCCCATAGAGCTAAGAACAGTTGGAGATGCCAACTGGATTTATGAATCCCAACTGTTCGTTGAAGCATAGTGACCAAAACCTTGTTCACCGCTTCAACCTGACCGTTAGCTTGAGGGTAGTATGGAATTGAGCTGTCGTGACGCAGGCCCAACGCAGCTGTCAGCTCCGCCATCATGTAATCACGGAAATGAGTACCATGATCAGTGACGATAGCTTGAGGGACCCCGAATCGTTCAATAACATGGTTGAATAAAAAAGAAGCAGCCGTTCTTCCGTTAGCAGCAAGTGTAGGCATCGCCTCGGCCCACTTAGTGAAGTAGTCGACGGCGACGATGATATACGCATGCCCCCCGGCCGAGTGAGGGTTACACGTCATAAAATCTACGCCCCATTTCGCGAAAGGGCCGACGGTAATAACGGGATGCAAAGGCAACGGCGGCGTGCGCATCTTGCGCTGAAAAATCTGGCACGGATGGCATTTTCGGACTGCAGTGATGCAATCTTTGAATATAGACGGCCAGAAGTAACCTGCCCTCAGAATCTTTTGGGCAGTGGCATATCCGGACATGTGTCCACCACAGGCGCCACTGTGGCAGTCATTCAAGACTTTCTCAGCCTCGTCAAAGGTAAGGCATCGTCGGAGCACCGAATCTACTCCAATACGATATAGGGTATCTCCCACTATGCGGTAGGGTTGGGACTGGTGCCGAATCCGACGGCGTGCAGCTTTATCCAACTCAGACCGGAAGGTCGCGGTCTGAAGATACACTATGATTTCCCCGTACCAAGGATCACGAGTATCGATAAGAAACAGCGTTTCGTCCGGAATATGATCTTCAGTGTGTTCAGGAAGAGAGTCTGTCGGGAGAGAACAAATCAAATCCGCGAAGACCAGTGATTTAGTTGACTTGGCAGTGGTGAACTCCAAATCAAACTCCTGCAGGATGACAATCCATTTGGAGTACGTGCCCCCCAGCAATTGTCTGGAAAGAATATATGTCATGGGGTTGCAGTCTGAAACCACTGTGATCGTGCGCAAAAGGATGTAATGGCGGAAGCGCTGTACAGCGTGTACGGCTGCTAAGGCCAACTTCTCAACATGTGCGTAACGCGTTTCCGGGTCGAGAAGGTTCCAGAGAGGTAATAAACAACATGTTCATCACCGTTCTCGTCATCCTGCACCAAGACCATGGCGATGGTGCTTAATGCGGCGGCTAGATACAACGTAAAGTCGCGGTGGTAGTCCGGAGGACGAAGCAACGGAGCATTGACTAGCAATGTCTTCAGCTTCTCAAAGGATTCTTGAGCAATTTCGTCCCAATGAAAGGGGACATTCTGCTTTAACAAACGAGTGAACCCTTTGGCCACCTTGGCATAATTCGGGATAAAGCGCCTAAGAAAATTCGCTTTCCCTTGCAGACTCTGTAACTGATACAGGGAGGAGGAAGAGGAGGGTGACGGAGATTTATAAGCCTCAACCTTTAGGGGTCGGCGAATTCAAATCTTCGGGAACTATAAAGCCTAAGAAGCGACGAGTCGGCAACGAAGGAGACGCACTTACAGAGGTCGGCCTAATATTGCTCTGAAAGCGAAGAAATATCTGGCGAAGATGCTCAGGATGATCCTCGCGCTTACCCGAATGGGCAGGCAAGTCGTCCAGATAAGGCTGGACAATATGGCGAATATCATGAAAAGCGTATGACATCGCTCGCTGAAACGTGGCGCCAGCGTTCTTTAAGCCGAACGGGAGTTTTTTATATGCAAAAGTGCCCCACGGACAGATGAATGTGGTCTTATGTTGATCCTCGGGTGCAATGTTAATCTGGTTGTAACCTGAGAAACCGTCCATTAAGGAGTAGATCTCACTTCCGGCGCAATCGTCGATAATCTGATCGATAAACGGAGTGGGATAATGGTCCTTAGGACAGGCGCGATTGATATCGCGATAATCTACACAGACTCGAATGGTACCCTGCTTTTTATCGACAGGGACGATATTGGACACCCATTCTGTAAGGGGGATAGGATAAATAAACCACGCGTTCAGAAGTTTTTCAACCTCTGCCTTGATAGCGGCGGCTTTCCGAGGATGCATGGGACGCAAGCGTTGGCGCACGGGTTTCGCACCTGGATAGGTTGGAATCTCTTGCACGACAATACTAGGATCAATTCCCGGCATTTCCTCGTAAGACCATGCAAAGACATCTCTGAACTCTTTGAAAAGTTCCGTATAGACCTGGATCTCTTCAGGAGAACAGGTCACACCCACGTGAATGTTCTCAACAATCCCTGGTTTGACAGAGATGTTGATAGGAACCGTTTGAGTAATGTTACTCAGATTGCCTTCCGAAAAGACCTCATGCGTCAAGATCGGTGTTTGAAGAGGAGGGGAGGGAACCTGAGTAGCATAGCGCTCGAGACAATCCGTCATTGCCCCCAAGCTAGGCATAAACGAGGAACGATGATGCCCATCGCCCCAAGGTAGCTCCTCCAGAGACATAGTTTCAATTATAGCTTCATCTGAGGGAAAAGTCTCTCTAAGAGGATCAGGCGAATCCGCCTGACCAAGCCAGGGGGATTGCGAGTAGACGTCAAGAGTCATGCTCATCGGAGCATGCTGAGGAGGTGGAGGGTCCGATGCAGCAACAATCTCACAGTAGTTGATCTCTACTGGCGTTAAAGGCATGGACTCTCCAAACTCATATACCTGCTCAGGTGTAGGAATCAGCCAGGGGTCATCAGTCCTGGACAACATGTTGACTGGAGCGGTATTCGGTGGCGGCGCAGGGAAAATACCCATGAGGACTGGGTCTTTGAAAAGACCAGGTCCTATGCTGTCTGGGGGATTCGGAATTTGATCCACATCCGGCACGTTGTTCTCGGAGCTGGAGGTAAAAAACGACAACTGGTCTACCGTGACAATCTTGCCCTCGTGAGGGAACTTGATGAATCGAAAGACAGTAGACGGCACGCAGAGCATGGCATGGGTCCAGCTGCGGCCAAGAAGTATGTTGTAGTTGAGTTTAGCGTCAACTACTTCTACTTCCACGTTGACAGTTTTTCCCTGTAATGTAATCGCCAGACTCTCGAGAACTCCCCGGGGTTTAGATTCCCGGCCATCAAATGCCTCAAGGGCATTGGGAGATGACGATAAAGTTGGAGAACCGATGGCTCTCCAACAAGCGGAGGACATAACACAAGTAGATGCACCCTCATCTACGACGGCTCTATGAACGTCCAGGGCGTTAATCCTGACTTGAATAATCAAAGCGATTTGATGTGGAAGCCGGGGAGTAAAATTCTCCAGATCAAAGGTGAGAAGGCTCGAATCGGCGGGGTCAATACCACCGATGGCAGACAGCAAAGCCTTCCGTTGTGAAGGACAACTTTGAAGAACCTCAAGTGCAGACATGGCACACGGCGCCTGGGCCAGATCCTCAACAATACTGTAATGTTGGGCGGCACGGGCGTTTGGATTATAAGAGGATCTCCGAAGAACACCCTTGGGAGGTGGCTTCACAACGGGTTCGAGAGTCGTCTTCTCAATTTCCAATGAACCAGAAGCAGATGCGGGAGGTGGTCCATCCGCCACTGCCTTCCCGGGTGCCTGCTGCTGATTATTGTAATCCTTGGACCTCGTAGCGATAGTGATAGGTGCATTAGTCTTCATCATGAAAACTTGAGACCCAAACGGTGCAGATGATGAACTTTGTTCGACCATCTGGGTCTGCTGAGATGGAAACGGCTCCTTTTAAAACAGCCGGAGTTCCCTTTGAGCCTTTAAGAAGTTGACTGACTTCGGATCGTCTTGGACAATCTTTAGTGTAATGGTCACCTTCACAGATGAGGCAAGGAAATTTCGGCTTACGTTGTGAGCCATCCTCGGACCGAGATTTAGATTCCGGTTTTGGGGCATCAGATTTTGATTTGCCTTTGCCCTTCTTCTTCCCCTTGGAGGACTTGTCCGCAGGATTGGCCTGAACGGCATTTACCTCCGCGGTTTTACCAGAATCGGATGAGGCGGGATTAGCAGAGGTATTATTGGAAGAATTAGCCTTCTGCCTCCCATTCGAAGACTTCTTCGAATTTTGAGAAACGGAACCAATGACACCATCCACGAAAGGGGTGGGTTGGGTCTTTTTGGCTCCGGGCCGTGGTGCATCAGGCAGGATGTCATAAAGCATGCCAGATTGGGAATAAACCAGATCCAAGTACTGGGCACGCGCGATAGCTTGTTCCTCCGTCACACACGCTCCCATCGCGATATCCTGAGCGATTTTGTTCACAAAGGAGGTGGTGAACCAGTGAGTCAAAATCTGATCAGGTATGTGGAACTTGATCAGTCGACGACGGCGCCGCCACTCATGGATGTGATCCGAAATGTGAGTGGCCGAGTCCTGCTTCAGAGAAGACAGGAGGTGCGTCCCAGTCTCATACCGGACTGGTAACTGGAAATGCGTGAGGAAAGCCATAGCTAACGAGTTGAAATCCTGAAAAATACCACGGGATAGCTCTATGTACCACTTAGCAGCAGCTCCTGTTAACGTGCGCTGGAAAAGACGCAAACGAACCGAATCGTCAGTCCAAGAGTTAGACGAACACCAGAGGTGATACGTCATCACATGCGCCTGGGGGTCTTCGCCAGCTTTGCCCTCAAACTTGGGACAGTCACCTGGTATCTTGGTTGGAACCGGGGGCCAATATGGATTATGAGCAATCGGATCATTGGTCAACTTCGAAACGTCCGGTAGATCCAAGGTAGCCAGGAACGGCAATGGAGGGTTAATTCCCATGCCAGTCCCAGAATAAGGTCCGGTACCCATGCTCCACGATGGTTGTGAATATCCCTGCCCCCATGGGTTATGTCCCGTAGGATTCTGACCGTGAGGGGCATAATTCGTATAGCCAGACTGATTTGGTTGCTGGTAACCATTGTGTGGGGCCTGATAACCAGGGTTCGGGCCCTGATTAGACGTCTGCCCCGTATAAGCAGCGTTTGGATTTGGCTGCTGAGCATAGTTAGAGCCGTGAGGAGGAGGAGGATACTGAGAGCCTCCAGAGTGGTTATAGTTCGGTTGAGACTGACCATGAGGATAATAACCACTCTGAGAATAATAACCACTCGAGGATGAGTAGGCTGGCCGATAAGTGGGGCTGTGGGCCCCGATCCCGTGGGAAGCGCGGTGACGGCTTGGGCTGCGGCATTGGTGAAGCGGTGAGTGTGTGAAGTGAACGGAATGAGAGTAACCTGAATGAGCGAGGTTGACCGAATGAGAAGCCTGAATGAGCAGGTTAGCCCGAATGAGGGGGCGGCGCTGGTTGCGCAGGCTGACCCAGTTGTAAGTGAGCCCCAGGTTGCACCGAATAAGCCGGTTGGCCTGGAGGCGGGACACCAGGTTGTACCGGATGACCCGGTTGGCCCGGTGGTGGAACAGGACCAGGTGCTTGCTGGAAACCAGTTTGACCCGAAGCAGAACCATAAAGTGGTCCTTGCGGATATGCAACGTTAGAGACAACAGGATACTGCGGTTGCATCGGTAAGGAAGGCTGGATTTGCCCCCCAGGTCCATAGGTCGGTCCCTGTTGATACCCCGGCTGAGGCTGAGCAGGTTGACCAGCGGGGTTATAATATGGTCCTTGCGGATTATAGAATGGCCCTTGCTGGCCCGCAGAGTAGCCTTGATTGGGCTATCCCTGTGGGTCGTACTGATAGCCAGGTTGGCCTGCAGGTTGACCTTGGAAAGGTTGTGCCTGCAAGTTCTGAGCCTGGTTGTACGGTAAACCTTGAACATAAAGATAGGCCTCAGGAGCAGGGAGACGCAAAATATCCCCATGCTCGTCAAGCTGACCCGGAAAACCATACACGGGAGTGTCGTCTTGTGCATAATGCGAAAAGAAAGACCGATAAGGATCTTGGGGGAGCTGTCCAGCTCCGGCGTTCGGCTGCTGTAAAAACAACCGATACTCCTCCGGAGAGATATTCTCCGGTATAGCAGTAGCTAGATAAATGTCCTCTGGAGTTGGCCCAGATCTAGAAGCAGATGCTGAGGCAACAGCAGAAGAGGCAGCCACACAAACCGTGGGTCGCACGGGAACAGAAGTGACGGGCGTCGAAGGAGACACCCCGGGTGTAGTGGCAGCTGGCCTCGAAGCAGGAGATGATATTCCCATAGAGGCAGCAGCTGAGATAATCTGACCCAGAGATCTGTATCCCTGTGGCAAAGAAGGACCAGCTGACGATGTGGTAGCCAGCTCAGACTTGTCTCCCTCAAACAATCTACGAGGGATGCGCTGATAGTCATCAGACCCGGGAATTTCCTCACCAGAATTACTCATGGTTGATCCTGCCGTTAAATCACGCAGAAGACGGCGAGGACTAGGAGGAAAAACAGCAGCAATGAACGGTGAACCCGATGTAAGAGAAAGGAAATCAGCTCCTAATCTCAATTCAGACAGAGGGTCCGAAAAGGGCCAGTGGAAGTCAACTGGCTCTCCAAAGGGTTGCTCGGCGAGGACCGGTCCCCCGTCAGGGAACTCGGAAACAACAGGCTGTTATGGTTCAACAGAAGGCTCAGAAGCCTCTGAAGAATCGTCCGTGTAAGGACTACCAGTAGACGAAACTGAGGGTTCCGCCACCGTGACAAAAGACCAGAAGAAGAGAACACACACACACACGGGCTGAAAAATGAATTAAGACACACGATCAAACAGTCACAAGCAATATCTAAACGGGTGTGTTATCGTGGGAGATTGATTTTACCACATTGGAAAATAAACAAATTCTACCGTTTCATGTTTTAAGAGTCGAGAAACGATAAAAAGATGACTCTATCTCTTTCAGAGTTGACACAAGCGTGAAAGGACAAGCGCTTGGCGGTCTTTTCAAGTTTAGGGAGTCAGAAAAGACCAAATGACTGCTCAGGAAAAAACTAGGCACAAAGGGTGTACCAAATATCCGTGAACTGCAATATACACCTTGGTTTCAAATAATGAAACAGAAATCGACCAAGGACTTTCCGTACGTGCAAGTAGTCTCCCCGAATGCTGTGTTCGGTGTATCACGGGTATAGGGCGGCAGACTCGGCTTCCTGTGGATAAAGGATTGAAAACCTAGAGGGGTCTCCCTTTATATACGCGACGGTACGGGGAGCACAAGTCCGTACTAGCGCTGTCTAAAGCCAACAGGCGAACGACAGCTGCTAGGTTTAACGACGCCGGAACACGTCTCTAACCTAGACCTTCTAAATATGTTTCGTTAAGTTCCAATGTTGCCTTAGGTTAATTGAATAAATTTTACAGTTGATCTTCAATTAAGTTTCAATTTCCAGGCCCTATCGTATGTAGTGTCTCCTAAATGCAAGCTATATGCCACGGTGCAACATTTCGTTCGATGAAAACTAGTTAAATGAGAGTTGAGAGCTTTTATACAAACGAAATGAACGGAATACAAACAAGAATGTCTCTAATGCAACTAATGCAATCGCACACTTTTCATTCAAACACTAATCACTAGTAATACGGAAAAGATGACAATTTGCACTAATTAAAAAACAAAAGAGACTATATATTTTTTTGATTTTCAATGTTTAATGGCTAATGTGCACTGAAAACAAAAGGAACAATTGGAGAAATGATAACTAAGAGAGTGAAGCAAACAACATTCACTCAACAAAGCAAGCAACCAAATCTCTAAATCGACCCAAAGTCTCTCAAATCAAAGAAAGACTCGAAAACACCCAATGGACCGTGTGATCTGGGTCCAAAGCAAGGGCAAACGAATTCTGAATGAAAGAATGAACAATCACTCAAAAGACGCAACAAAACAATCAAAGACTGCTAGGAGGGCGTGGAGAATCAATCAACAAGTCGACGGGACAATCAAGACACCAAAACTCCCAAGGAAGGCTCGATTCACTATGCCACTAGATGCCCTAGGGCTCAAATCGTGAAACCGATAGATAGAGGCAAACAACCAAAGGATAGCGGTGAATTCCAGTCAAACCAGACTCCAATACACTCAAACAATCAGGAAATCAAGAAGAAAAGTACTGGTCAAGCTCAGAAAGCCAAAAATTGAAGAAACTCAAAAAGTCACAGGGGTGGCGCGACTGTGGCTTTGAAACTAGCGCCAGAGGCCGAGTGGCGCGAGACAGACAAATGCAACACGCGCCAAGTGGCGCGACTATCAGGTAAAAACCCGCGCCAGTCGAGTTCTTCAATGAAAATTAAAAAGCAAGCTAATCTGAAAAGAGACCAACACAAGCTAAGCAAACCAAGAGGCTAAAATAATGAAAGAATCCAACCCAGAAGGTTCATCAAGCAAGGAGAAACAATCAAAGCGAACCAGTCATAAACGGGACAAGGAAAACCGGACGATCCCCAGTGGAGTCGCCAATTTGTTGATGAGGTAAATCCCCTCTGCGGACAGAGGCGATCCCTACTAGCCCAGCAGGGGTCTAGCAACAAACAAACAATGCTATGACGCAAGCTCCTAGTTACGAAATGAAAGACTTGGGATAAGAGCCTACCTGGATTCCAACGCTAGATATGAAGAAGAAGATGCCCCCGTCCTTCAGCCCTGGCAGATCACAATCCTTCCACGATCTCCGTGGACGAACACCTGCACACAGAAGAGACGAACAGATACATGCATAGGAACCAGCATACGTAACTAAATATCGGTCAGAAAAGATATTACTCGCATTAACATGATTGCAAAAGGAGTGGAACCATAATCGTAGTCATCTATTAAAGTAATAAACGAATAGAAGTTACAACCGAGTTCTGACGTCGCAGCCTCCTTCGTACGGGTCCCCGGTTGTCCA